>CALYOO010000284.1:0-21751 GCA_945261195.1 Cryptosula pallasiana
CCGCGAAAACATTGGTTTGTATTCGCGTGAAAATAAAATGTTTATTCCCGCGAAAGCAACGGTTTCCATTCGCGTGAAAATAAATTATTTATTCCCGCGAAAACATTGGTTTGTATTCGCGTGAAAATAAAATATTTATTCCCGCGAAAGCAACGGTTTCTATTCGCGTGAAACAAAATTATTTATTCCCGCGAAAGCATTGGTTTGTATTCGTGTGCAAATAAAATTGTTATTCCTGCGAAAGCAACGGTTTCCATTCGCGTGAAAAATAAATTATTTATTCCCGCGAAAGCATTGGGATGTATTCGCGTGAAAAAATGTTGATTCATAGGATTTAATCAGTGCAACTTTACCTATTTAAGAGCCACTGTTTTCACACAGAAAGCATCCAGTTCTACAACGGCTAGCGGAGAAGCAACATCTACTAAATCTTTCATTGCAACAACTAGGAGCTCATCTTCTTTATAAAGGTAAGAGTAAAAATATTTATTTTTTGTTAGCTAACACTACTAGCTGAAGGTTTATGATCTTTATGATCTTTTAAAATTAATTACGAAAAATTAAACAAAATGTTTTGTTTTTTTAGAATGAATACTCAAGACGAAGGAAGTCAACCGATGAATGAAGAAGCAGGATCCCAGCAAACCCTTTCCCCATCACCTTCTCCTATCTTTGATATGGCAGAAAGTCAATTGGTGGTTGATGAACCAGAATCCCAACAAGATTTTACTTCATTCACATCTCCTACTAACAAGCTGTCTTCAAAAAGAACATCGATGAGGAAACGATCTTTCATTGATTTGACAAAAGATGATATTGAAACTGGCTTGAAGTGCAAAAAAACAGCTTTGTCGACTGTTGGAGACGAAACGCTTTTTCGTCACGTCAGAATACCCTTTCAAGATGCTGGAAGTAATGAACTAACCACTCTCACCTACAAGAGTGCCGGGTTAATAAACTCTCTCTCTCCAGATAGTCTAGAAAAACTTGAAGAGTCCATGGAAATCTGCAAACTACCAGTACCAACGGTTATGGAGGTGTTGTCTGTTGAATTCCGTGATGAATCAAAGTGTGTCATCATTTACAACTACCGAAAGGATAAAAAGAGAACTCGGGTGAAGAGTGATGTTTCAACCGAAATAGGACTGCTTGGTAATAAAGCTAAGCAAACATGTCCAATTGTTTTAATTTATATGGGAGAAGGAAAGACAGGAGATGCAATTTTTCGTACTGCTGAATCTCAAGGGTGTAATCGAAAGATCAACGATCCATTCAACTCATTGTACAACAAGAGTTTGAGACAAATACAGGCTTATTTCACTGTCGCTCACCTACACGATTTTCCTACAGGAAGTGTTATAGCTTATGAGAATCCTGGAATGCTAAGAAAATGTGATACTCGTTGGAACAAGACTGCCGATATTATAGTGGCTAATTACAGATGTATGGTGAATGGAGAGCTATTGATTGGAGATCTTAGCATCCCTGCTCAAATAGCTTCATCTGTGGGTGCTGAAAAAAGCGGTGTAATCGTATTCAAAGGACTAAGACAAAATACGAACAACATGATTTCCTATGATATCATTCTACTCTCGGCTCTTCAAGCTTTCATTCAAACCTCAGAACTGTTTGATACTTCGCTGCAACACAGCTGTCTCTCCTACTTTGATGAAAATGAAAAAGAGAATTGTCCAGAACAGTACATCGAAGTCTTAATCGATAACACAAAGGATGTGACTCGTCTTCGATGATGGTAAGTTTTATATCTATTTTAAAAAAAAGCACCGAAGTATTTTTTTGTGAAATTAATTCATATAACTATGTATGATAGAGTCATTAGTTACTATGTCTTTTAGATATAGCTAAAGAGCGCTCCTGAGGAAGAAAATGAGAAGAACTTATTTATTTCTTGCTTGAAACATTACAAAATAATAGTTTTTATAGGTTCTGTAGTGTTTAGCGCAAAATAATGAGATAAGTTGTATTTTATTCATTTTATTTATTATAACAAATAAAAATCAAGCATAATAATCTATTTTAACAATTTACTTAGTAAATTAGTTCCTTGTATATGTACACCATCTATTCCTTCTACTGTATTATCTTCTATGAACTCGAAGTTAGGATAGGTCTGTATGATAAATCTCCGTATTGAGTGATCTCTCATCTCACTATCTCCTATGTCTCGTAAACTTCTAACAATTTCATCCATACTCCACCCTCTACTTCTCAGTAAACAAAAGTATACACAATAATCGCCACATACAGTTGACAAAAAGTTTTGTAGTTGTGTTTCATTACTTCGTATTGTTTCATATCCTCCATGAATACTTAGTATTTCATTTACATCCGGATAAAAGGAAACAGAACGCCCAAATGAGTCAAAAAAATCCACCTCTGAATCATTAGCGTACACAGCCAACCAATGCTCTCCGGGTTGGTGAGAATAATGGGTGTTGAATACGAAACATCCTGTTGGAAAATTGCAAATTTGCTTCCAAAACTGTTCTCTAGCTCCAACATGAATCCCTACGCTTTGACATAAAACATCTGAAGATAAGATCGAACGAATTTGCATGGTATTCATCTCTAACTTTCTGTTTAAAGCACTGCGTCTCCCCCGATAGTTAATTGAAGAATGCTATCCATCTCCAACACACCGTCTTTTACAAAGTATGCTACCAAGGATAATCCATCAGTCGTGTTAGTGCTAAAACGAATTTCCACACTTGTTGTGACATTTTTCATAGTGAAAGCCTTCTTTAAGAAAATCACCAATCAAATCAAATCCATAAAGTGTAGTACCATCAAGGTATTGTTCTTTTGTAATACCAAGACTATCGCCTTCAAGCAAAGTTCCCGTAGCGTGTAGAAACTGATGATATTCTCTTCCAAAAATTCCTCTAGCATAATTTGGCTCAAATCTTCTTCCAATTGGACAATCACCAACTCTCAATACAATACTATCAACACTAGCATGCTGCATTCTATATGGATTCAAGGCGAAACATCCGTTCATTGCGTTGTGATCAACTAAACCTAAATAGATCTGTTTAGGTTTTTGTTTGTTTTCTTCCAAAGTGATGTCAATCTGCGCAACCCCAGCACGAATTCCATATAGTTTTATCCGTTTTCGATCAACTGGATAAATGTAGTTGTGACCTTCCAACGCCAAACTGAGTTGGGAGTTTTGTATTGTAGGATTCACCTTAACTTTACAAAGATGAAGTTCAAATTTATCAATTCTAATCTTTGCCCCTCCTGCAGGCGCCTCATTCGCAGCAAACAAAGCTAGTTTGCCGGAGGCACGCTCAAACTCCAGCTGCATACTAGGACCTGGAATTATTAGTTTTTTCTGCTGAAATAATGCGAGATGAGGTTTTCCAGTTAATTCTATTGTCTTTCCACCTATGATTAGAGCTCTCCTCTTTTTCTTATCCGCGGTTTTGTGATCAGCAGCGTCTTTGCTAGTTGAATCATCATACAGCCATCCTTCCATCTTACCTTGATATTTCTTTCTTTCTGCACTGTTTTCGAGTAGTTGTGAAAAGTAGGAGCGTAAACCGTAGTTGTTAGCGTATTCAACAGTGGTTCCTTCTATCGACATTTTCAACTCGCTGAATAATGTATGCATTGAATCCCCCATCCACACAACTGCATCATCATCATTACCCTCAATATCTTTTCCATCATCTTGAACAACCGTGGCTTCAACTTGCAGAAACGAGTTGTAGAGATCTGTGTAATTTTCAGTGCTCCCTGACAAGGTTAACTCAATACTACCATAAGGATCTAACCTATCAGGTCTGATGACAACATATTCCGATCTTTCTACCGATATGTTTGTTGGTTCCGTAGCAAATACATCCAACGTTGGATTTATGTTGTAGGAAGAACCTTCCAACTTATTACCTGTTGTTCCATTTAGGCTAGCCATCTTTTGCGAGTGATGAATGCTTGAAGCGTTACCGCTTAATGAATATAGATATCAAGCTCAGCTGTCTTTATACCGGATTCTACTGCTATTAAAATATACCACGATTACCAACACCTCTCCTCTTCTTTCCACCTCTTGTTTTTCTCCTTTTCATTCTATCTGGTCGGACTGCATTGAGCACATCTCCCCCCAGATCATTCAACTCTGCCAATCCCCTCTTCTTTGCTGACGCTGCAAAACTTTGACCATCGATGACATCACGCGCTACATTTCCACCTACAGACAATGCTCTTTTCCCCAAACTAATTGCTCCTCTTTTCAGCATTGGTGCTGCAGATTTAAGTAAACTTGAAAAAATACTACCAAGTACATTTCCTCTCATATTAGGCATCACTCGTCGTCCACTATACACTCCAATTCCATTTCCAGCTTGCATCTTGTAGTACTCATCAAAAAAATCTTTTGAATCCTCAGGGGTGTATCGTACCAAACTCATTATAATTCTTTCTCTCTATAGTGAACCGTCAACACAACCTTTCCACCATCAAATGGTATTCGTTGACCGTCGTCACTCGTTATAAGTACTTTAATCATATCACTATTTAGTGATGAAGCATCAACATAGTGAGGATTTTTAAATTCTTGATACACAACGCTATTCTTCTTTCCTTGAACTGGAACTACTCTCAATAAAGGTACATTCGTATCTCCTACCATTCTATTATCAACAATGTTGGAATAAACATACAGGGATGTTAAACCGGAATTTATATCAGGGGGTGTGATATTATTGTATCTACCACGAGGGTATGTAGTTTTTGATTCAAATCCAAAAATATATGCTATATCTTTGGAAAAGCTTATGGCAGTATCAGGATCACTGTTAGTTAGTAAAGCGGTGTTGGTGATCTTGTTGTAGGAGATGGCGAATTTCTTGTCTAAATCCATTTCATTCATTCTCTTTCGTATAATCTCCTCCAACTCCTCTATACTATCATATCTTCCATTACCGATTAGGATGAAGGACTTTTCGCTTTTACCAGAGACATTAGTCTTTTCTAGATATATTTTCCCTTCGGTAGCATTTTTCCAATTATTAGAATAAGTCATATCTAGCAGACCTACCTCCCATTTACCGCCATTGATAACCAAATATTTATACAGTCTCACTGTAAATTCGGAATTGTTATTATCAGGAAACTCTTCACCACTAGAGTTTGAGGGTAAAGTTATCAGCATCGACATTTTTCCAACGTATGATGATTATATCAAGCGTTGTTTCCTTATAAACTATTCATCTACCCACTCATTGAACTTTTCTCCATCACCTAACCACTTAACCAGAATCTGTCTTTTACCTCTTCTCATTCTTCTTCCCAGTATCTTTTCAATTCTGAAAATCGTGGGTTTTTTTACTTTTTGCAACTCTTTTTCGTAAAAGGTACCATCAATCATCTCCTCAGCTAAATCTTTCACCCTATATACAACAGGTTTTTCATCAATAAGTACATCGGTGATTATAAAAATCTCAATCGTCCAATTCGGGTTGTATCCTCTTTCAAACACTCCTCTTGCCTTACTTATTCTCACATAATCCCCAACCTTTAGTTTTGCTTCTTGAGTTAAACTATGTTCACCTCCTTCATACACACGATTCCATACAAGTTCTTGATTTTGAAAATTCACATCATTTGGTCTCATACCTATAGCACCATGAATTGTGTTGTTGTATGCATTAACCATTTCTGGTAAAACATCAATGTATCTATCGTCATCTTTATATGTCAAATATCTATATATCTTCTCTTTTAAAGTTCTGTTAAAACGCTCCACCATTGATGCCTTTATCGTTTCATTTTCGGTTGTAAAGCGCTTGATCTTTTTTTCCGCCAGCAGAGTCTTGACATTGACGTTGTCAAACTCTTTACCTTTATCAGATTGTAAAGCTTTATAGTTTTCCCCTTCTAGTATTCTTCTCAATCCTCTTGCTACTACCGGTCCTGATTTGTTGATGAGCGGCACAGCCCAACCTTTTCTAGATAAAGAATCAATAGCAGTCAGTAAAAATGCTGTATTATTATTTTCATCTCTTCGAGATCGAACATCCATCAAATCTACCTGTAGCTGCTCCCCTATTCCAGCTACAACTGTAAGACGACGCTTAAACTTGGTTACAACTTTTTTATGTAACGTGTAGGCATCCTCACCACTCAACCATTCACGGATTCTTTTTTCTCCCTCTCGTTTTCTACGAGCTTTCAGTAAAGCTCTAGCTCCTCGTAGAGATGTATGTAATGCAGGATTGTAATACAACTCTTTTAGCGTGTCGATGTCCATGAATTAGTACCGGGAACGACCAACTTTTTCTTCTGAGTACGTGTTCGATGCGGGGATTTTCTGACAGTTGTGATTCCTTCATCAGTTAGCAGGCTTTTAAATCTACTGTAATTGGTATTTCCCGATTGTATTTTACCTCCTTCGGTTAGAACGTCTCGTAGTAAAGTTTTGGAAGTCCTAGGATTCAACCAATGTTCTCCAATTTTCAGTCTGTTCTTCTCCGAGTCGAATCTACCAATTTTACTCAGATTATTCAACATTCTGACAGCGATCGTTTGATCACTCTTTTTTGTTGTTAAATCAGCTGCTTTTTTTTCAAAATCTTTTAAATTTTCGCTTTCACTATCGTACTCATCTTCTCCATCAGTAAGAAATGTACTTCCTAGTAAGGTTGTGTCTTCAGTATCAAACAACCTTCCTTTTATTAATTCCATCCCAATATCATCATCATCATCAACCACTTTCACTGATTCTAACTCATTGTCTTTATCAACATTTGGTGAAAAGACATTAGGTTTATTATCAATAACTGTGCTATTGGCCAAAGGAAAAGTAGACTCTGTCTTTTTTTCTTAATGAGATTCCAACTATCCTTTTGTGTCTGGTTTTGGTTATTTTTAATCTTTTTGACATCAGACAAATACCTACGTAGGTTTTCAACATTTTCATCTAACTTTTCGTATGAGGATAAGTCAGAATCATAAGCCGTTTCCAGTAGATCATTTCGCTTTCGCTTCATATTTCTCACTGTTATAGCTTCCATAGGATTATAATACAATGGAGGTCTGGTTTTCTCTTCCTTTACCACTGTTTTATCATCCTTTCTTTCCGTTAATCTATAGTATTCATCTTCAGTGAGTATAAAATTACGTCTGGAGAATGTTAAAGGCTGACGATTCATCTTTTTATTGATGATAAAACAGATACAATAGGTGTTATAATAGCATCCAAAAGATTCCCTCTACCACTCTGAATCAAAATTTTACGCTTATCATCAACTCTCCCTCTACCACTAAGTTTATGTAGCTCCTTCTTGTAACGCTGCAACTCAATAAACTGCTCAGAATCAAGAGGAACATCACCTAATATAATATTTTTAACACTTTCTATCAATGATTGAAACAAATCTTAGTTGGCCTTTTCGACTATAGCGATTTTTCCTTTCTTACTCAGATCATCCAGAGCTAAAATCGCCATTCTATTTCGCATCATTCGTGTTGAGAGTTTCATCTTTATCTTCTCCCTCCGCCTAGCACACTTTTAAGTAACCCAGGAACTATATTGCTGATGATAGGTCCTAGTAGAGCGCCTAAAAATCCTCCTTTTTGCAATACAGCTTTCTTATCATCTAACGTTGATTTTCTTACTAAAGCGCTAATATCCTTCACGTTTCGCTGCAACTCATTATACTGAGATGATGTCAATGGTATCGTTCCATTTATAATAGCTTTAGCGCATTCCATTAGAGTCATAATAAACTCCTTTTTGGCTTTGGCTATAACAGACTTTTGAATAGCAAAGGTTGTATTGTTGAGCGATAACAACACAGCTGCATTTTTTGTTAATTTTTTCTCCAAAGCTTTAGACATTATAATGCTTTCGTGTTGCGTCGTTGAATAACAAAATATGATTGAGGTGAAGTGAATAGTAATTGTATTTATATCCTTTTACTTGGGTACATATAATATCATAGGGAGAACTGATGTAAAATTTCCCAATAGTCTATGTTGATCATTCGTTTGTTGAGTCGTATCTATTCGTAAATAAGAGTATGGTTTCTTTGTCGCATCTTCAAAAGCCTCTTGTACATATTTTATTTTTGATGGAAAACATTGTCGAGCCAAATAGGAAATAGAAGAAGCATCTCTAGGGTTTTTAAAAAGAAAAAAATAATGACTATTCAAGGAAATTGTACGATTTCCTTTTAAAAACAGATTCTGAACAATAAAAAACACACTTATGTTCAAATGATGACTATGTTTTGTATACAAAGCATTAGCATCGGCTTTACCAGAAACTTCATCCATGAGATCATCAATTATCAGCCATCGATTTTTACCATCTCTGGGAAAACTCACTGTTATATCTATCATGCCTTCATGAAAAATCACTCCTGATACATCATCAAAGGCTTTTTGGTAGGCTCCATAACAGTAGTGAATCTCTGTTGGTGGAGGGTGTGCTATAGTCTGACTAGCTTCAATCATTCGAAAAATCGCTTGCGTCTTTCCTGATCCAGTTGGTCCTGCAATCATTGCTGTAAAAGGAGATTGCATCCTCGGGTCATAATCTTCAGGTTTCCCATTCATCATAAAAAGATGTTCATCAATCAACAGTAGTTTCATTTATGATTCCAACAGGAGAGTTTCTCGCTTTTTGTATTTTTTCCATAGCTTCTTCATACATACTAAACTCAGTAACACCTCCAAAAGTGGAAAGCCCTACGACAAATACCAAAATTATCATAATTATCAACGCTTTACGCTTCATACTCGGTAAAACATCTATCATATCACGTTCAGTACCATCAATAGTATCAACTTCATTCATCGGTCTCATCTCAACATCATCCTCTGTCGACATCTTAACTTCCAATAACCATACAATCTTATCACGTTTTCATTTATATACAATGTTAAAACTATCAAAAAAATCAAATGCCATACATGCAAAATCTATATGCCATATAAGTTCAAAATAAGTAAAAAAATAATCAAAAACTCAAATGCCACTTAAATGCCACTCAAATGCCACTCAAGTACCCCTCAAATGAAATACAATACAAACTCGGCGAATTCATCCAACGTCGTAACCCATTGCATAACCTCCAAGGTCTAATCCACAAAAAAACACTTGGTAGGGAGATCTGCTCATATATTACTACTTCTGTCCAATAAGAAGACAGTTTGAGACATTCAAATTTGCATGCATGCAATGCGCTCATTCCGATCATTCGATCAACAAGGAGCCTACAGATACCCTGACCTGCAATACACCAACAAAATACACTCTGAATCAGGAGGAATGCGCAATAGGGGTTAAAAATAATACGGAAGGTCTTACTCAAAATACAAAACTATTTTGGAATGATGAATTATGTGTATTTGAATACAACACCTCACGTTTGATTTGTCCACCAACAGAAGAGTTTGAGACAACCAACTTTGCATGTGTGGAATGCAATCGTTTGACCAACGAGGAGCCAAAAATAGCTACTATCATAACTATCATCAATGGTATTGAAGGTGTAAATTTGTCATTTTCGAGTTTTGAAAGTTTGAAGTCTGTTCAAAACAAGATTATCATCAGTATCACATGTCAAGGAGATACCAAAGACAAATGCAATCCCAAGGTTATATATATAGAGCTTTAGTTGAAGCATATTAACCAAAGACCACCGAAATGCAAGACAGTTAACTCTAGATGATGAAAGCATAAACTAGGTTAAAAGTCTCTCTCTCTGAATAAAAAAATGAGATATCGCATCTATCTCCTATTATTCCCAATCCTAAGCGGTTATTGTCTTGTAACAGAGATTAAACCATTCACTTTATCTCATAGAGCGTCTGGATGTTTTCGGGGAATTCTTAATATGGAAGCGGTTGATTCAGTAACTCGTATTTTAAGAAAAAACTTAAAATATCGTATACAAACACTCACATGTTTCATGGAACCTACTCTCCGACGTAGAAGCTGTGACACTTATGATATGTGGCCTCAACACTACTTTGTTTGCAAAACTGATGAAGCTTTAAATTACATCCGTTTATATGATGAGGGATTACTACCTACGATTCGAAGAATAACTTCAATAATCACCATAACTCCGCAGACAACGACAACAAAAACTACAAACAAGCCAGTAGTTCCAGCTTTATCACCATCAATTCCATCTCTTCCACAAGCTCTGGGTTTAGTCGATTTAACTTTGGAACAGCCAAGCCCTACAAACTCTACTATATACAATTCTGAAGAAATCGAAACTACTACTGATTGTGTGTGTGATAGATACATCATATGCGAAAACAATTCAGTATCAATTACAAATTCAACACCGTCGATTTATAGAGTTTTTATTTATAATGATTTGGAGGGTTTTTCAAAACTTTCTCTGTCTATATCGGAAAATAGTAAACTTAAGCTTGAAGAAAATCTTCTCATCATCATTGAACCTGAATGTGATGATATTTCTTGTAAAGTCATCAAATACTTTACAAATTAAAAAGTTTTTATAGACTTTAACTCTATATATTCAACTTATTACACTCTATTACGATATCTATTTTATTACATTCTCCTTTTTTGTAAATTTGTACAATTAGATGAAATTTAACCATTTAGAGAATGATTTCTTTTTGCAAAAAATTAATGAAAATTGAATGAAATGAAAAAATATTTCACCAAATACCTCTTTTTTGTCAAAGAAAGGTGTAGAATAAAGAGCTCACTCAAAAATTGATTTCAATACAATGGACTACTGAATTATTATATCATTTTCAATCAGATATATGTAGATACAAACTAACGGATGAAAATCTCTCATCATCCACTTTTTCATTTGAAATGATATTGGAACTATTTCAAGCTCACAATATTTAACATGTTCTCTTTATGTATCCCTACTTATTATACAATAAATGTATATATTCACATATTGTTTCATTTTTAATCATTGGATTTATTCAGTGTAGATGTATCTGTAGAATTATCAAAACTTAAATGTCATACATTCAAAATCTATATGCCATATAAGTTCAAAATAAGTAAAAAAATAATCAAAAACTCAAATGCCACTTATGCCACTCAAATGCCACTCGAATGCCCCTCAAATGAAATACAATAAAATACGATATAAACTCGGCGAATTCATTCAACGTCGTAACCCATTGCCTAAACCCCAAGGTGTAATCCTCAAAAAAACACTTGGTAGGGAGATCTGCTCATATATTACTACTGTCAATTGTTTGAATATTTCTCTATACTTGTCCGAATTAATCTTCATTTTTTAATTCACCTGTGTTCCAACCTTTTTTTGTCTTTAAATCTGGATTTTAATGGAATATCCACCTTTGAGTCAATTCTGATCTCTTTTAAATTTTGTTTCCATGCATGTACTTTTTATTTTCATACAAGAGAAATCTTAATTTGCATTCATAAAATGTAGATTCCCCTGCCAGTGAAGTGTATAGAAAGCCAGTAGTGCATAGCCTTATACTCTCAGCTGCCTCTGATTGGAGACAAATAAGATATAATACACAGTTAGCTGCCATTCTAGAAGTTGCAGTCAGTATTTTTATGCACTTCACTCAGCTAAAGATTGAATAGTCTGTGCAAAAACTCTTAAATGGCACAGAAACTTGAATTGAGTTTGTAGCTTCAATTGCATTCTATTTTTTTAAGGTGGTTTCTTGATTCAGCCATGTTTGTGGAAGTTGATTCGTCAACCCTTCTCTTCCTGTGCTTTGTAAGTTTTCTATGAAAACACCATCAAAGAAGCAATTAAAGTTTCAAGAAATAATTATCTGTTAGCAAAGTTTTATCTCTCAAATCTTATTTGCATGTGGAGCAAACATACAACTTTATGTGCAAAAACCTAGTAACCTATTCTGACTCCTATTGGTCACATGACGCAATAAATGCACTCAGTTAGCGTTCCAGTCATAGCCTATTTCAAACATGACAAGTAAATACATGAAAGGGAGACAACTGATGGAGCATTAAAACAAGTACTTACTCCAACGTACACCAAGCGTACAACCCCGCTAAACCGCACAGACTCAAACTAGCTGCATAATAGTAGCACTTTCAACATTTTACCATAGATAACATTTCAGCCATAACCAGTGATTAGTCTGATATTATTTTGTCAGGTTTTCAGGTTTTTATCGTCAGTGCAAATCTTAACTAGTATGACTATTGTGCTTCGTAGAACGGTCCCTGCAAAAAAATCTTTTTAAGTCATCATTTCAAGTCTGCTATTACACGCTTCTACTTGTACTGGTAATCAATGCAACAAGAACTACCCTGATAGTTTAATAAACAAAGCATGAAAGTAATTTAAAGTATTTACAACATTCCTGCAGTAATGGGAAGTGTGTACATCCAATATTAATGGACTTCTGCATGTGCTACACAGTAGTATAGTTTTTTCCATTAAAGTAAAGCTTGACTCTTCTGACTTTTATTTTTAGTACAACAAAGAACCAACTCGATCAACCAGCCGGTAGTAAAAAGGAATAACATGTATCAGTTGAGCCAGTATCAGGCTTAAATCGTCTCAAGTTTAATAATACATTTTTAATATTGTACTTTTGATCAGTCTAACAATTAAAAATCCTTAAAGTTTGATAAACAAAACATGAAAGTTATGTTTTGTTTTTGACAACACTATATTGATGGGAAGATGCTTTAGCCTGTAGTGCAATAACTTAGTAAGTCCTTGTCCGTCCGTACATAAAATGTTAATGGACTTTGCACATGTTACGCAGTAGTATATCAATGTATTATACTGTCTCATTTGCCTTCATTAATACTCTACAGGACCGAGTAAATTAGTTTTCTATTTCCATCTGGCTGCAAGTGATGCCCTTTTAGCTTGGTCTATACAAATACAGTTTGGTGTCCAACGCTTATAGTACGATCTTTAATACTTCATGTTAATTTTTAACAATAAACATAAACATGAAAAGGAAATTTCTGTTAGTCAACATGCGTTCAGCCAATTTTATCATTCCTACTACTTGTGAATTAATCAGCGGTTGCCTTGCAACACCCTGTCTGGGGCATGTGTGCCTGTGCGACAGCATTCAGCTCTGGCTACTGACTTTGTGTGTTTTCAGCTAAATGGTTTACCCTGTTGTTTACTTAGCTTACCGTTATACTGCATGACTTATAATAGCAATGCAATGTGTTTCGAATGTAACTTTCTCTCATCAAATTTCTCTACAATATGCTACTAGAGTTGAGTTTTCTATTCAAGAAGGATCGATAGGAAGAAAACATTTCTGTTCTACTACGGGATTCAATAAAAATATTTATCATTTAGTTGATATGACAGGGAGATGAATTGTTTTTTATACATGACAAGTAAATACATGAAAGGGAGACAACTGCCAGAGCAATAAGCAAGTAATTACTCTAACGTTCACCAAGTGTACGCCCCTGCCAATCCAAAAAAACTTAAACTAGCTGCAATTAAGAGCAATTTCGACATTCTACAATAAATAATGAAACACCTTACTTTCGAACAAGCTGTGTGACTTTTCAAGCCTTTACCAGTAATTAGTCTGATACTAGTTTGTCGAGATTTGGTTTAAATCGTAGGCCAAATTTCATATAAATATATATTTTCATGTGGAGCAAAACTTATCTTTGATATTGATTACATTACACAATAAATGCACTAGGTTAGCTCTCCAGTGATAACCTATTTCATACATGACTAGTAAATACATGAAAGGGAGACAACTGCCAGAGCATTAAAGCAATTACTTACTCTGAAGAACATCAAGCGTGCAACCCCGCCACACCGCAAAGGCTCAAACTCGCTGCATGTAGTGGCGCTTTAGACAGTCTACAGTAAATAATAACGTATTAAGTTACTTCCCGACAAGGAGTGTGACTATTTCAGCCATAACGGGTATTTACTTTAATATTTGTCAGGCTTTCAGGTTTTTATCTTCAGTGTAAATCTCAGCTAGTATGACTGTTGTGCTTAGTAAAAGGGTCCCTGCGAGAAATACAATTTTTAAGTCATCATTTCAAGTCTGCTATTACACGCTTCTACTTGTACTGGTAGTCAATGCAACAAGAAACTACCCTGATAGTTCAATAAACAAAACATAAAAGTCATTTAAAGTCTTTACAACATTCCTGCAATGATGGGAAGTGTGTACATCAAATCTTAATGGACTTTGCATGTGTAAGTCAGTAATACACCAATATACTGCTCTGTCTCATTTGACTCCATTATTACTCTACAATACAGAGTAAATTATATTTCTGTTACCATTTGGCTGCAAGTCATGTCTTTTTAGCTTGGTCAATATAAATACAGTTTGGTGTCCAACGCCTATAGTACGATCTGTAATACTTAATGTTAATTTTTAACAATAAACATAAACATGAAAAGGAAATGTCTGTTAGTCAACATGTGTTCAGCCGACTTTATCATTCCTACTACTTGTGTACTGATTAGCGGTTACCTTGCAACACCCTGTCGGCCGGCACAGCAACATAGCTCGGCGTTCTCAAGTACAGTTGTGTATCTCTGGAATGCATCTTGTCTGTGCACTTTTACTGGAGATGCAGAAGCTTCTAGAACTTGTAAAATTTACAATCATAAGAATAACTCAGTTTATATAAATGCAAATTTAAAGCACTGACATTGTCACATTAACTAAATTGCCTGCCCCTACATTTTAAAAGCTATTCTTTCTATCAAATCAAAGAAGCCCAAGTGTTAATTTGTAGTGCTTTAAACTTCCAACCTCAGAACATTCACTCACCTTCTATATCGGTGTCTTCGGAGTTCTTTTTTATGCAACTGCTCCTAAAAGGATCAAGTTTTAGTAAAGGGAAGTATGGAATACGAAACTGTAAATTATTTTGGCTGAGAAAAAAAATTCCAGTCAAGTTGTGTTTACCAGCACTTTATTACAAGGGTGTTCAGCAGAAGACAAGTTTGCTGTCTATTAGTTGACCAAACCATCGTCAAAGAACCATTAGTGATGTTTGTTACCGCTTGAAACATCTTTGTTTCTTTATCTCTATGGATGCTTTTAGCAAAAATGTGTTTAAAACGGACAGTATAGATGAAGTGAAAAAGTTATCTCATTTGTAGAAAGAGTAATTAATTGGGAGGGACTTGTCAGACTATTATTATCTAATCTGAAGTTATTCTACCAACAAACCCACCTAAAACCATGTAGTATCAATAACAAAAATTATTTCAAGCTAATGTACTCTCTCTATTTGCCTTAGACAATAGCTTACACTTTTTTTGTAAATTGAAAACATTTTGCTTAGGATCTTCTGTTTCTTCGCACGGACACATTTCATTTGGACGTGTTCCTTAGCTGACATTTGATTACTTGGGCATGTGTGCCTGTGCGACAGCATTCAGCTCTGGCTACTGATTTTGTGTGTTTTCAGCTGAACGGTCTACCCTGATGTTTACTTAGCTTACCGTTATACTGCATGACTTATAATAGCCATGCGATGGGATTCTAATGTCACTTTCTGCCATCAAATTTCTCTACATCACGCTACTGGAGTTAAGCTTATTATTTAAGAATGATCTATTGAACCAAAACAAAATTTTTTTTCTACTTCGGGCTTCAATAAAAATATTTATCATTTAGTTGATATGACCGGGAGATAAATTCTCTGTGAAATCAGGAGTTGCGCTCCATTCCTAAATGTGAGGTGGCCAACTAGATGTAAATTGTTCAATAGAGAGGAATACTGGTATCAGATACATATAGTCCTAATTCGGTGAGCTCCTACTACTAGCCACATAACTTGATTGGTTGTTTGTAATCAGTAGTGCATTGAATGTCAAGATAAATATTGATAATTCATTAACTTTTACTGCACAGTAAAAAGGACAGTCAGGATGGCTTCTGACTACACAGTAATAAAAAGTCTGCTGAGAGAATATTTTGGATCTAAAAATTTGCTCAAAAAATATTTATGTTCAATTTAACCAGCAAGGTCCACCCTAAAACAGGAACTTCATTCAACTCCCCCTTACGAGAGGTATAAGCTACTGACAGAACTGAGAGGAACAGAGTTTGTTACGGCTAATTCTGAATCGAAGAGTTCGATGACACCTGTACTCGTTGCAGCATTTTTATATGACTTTGAAAGTTTACAATGCGTGCTCTCCGGATTTAGTGTGGATCAGACGCTTATTGTGGTGAGCAAAAATAGTTGGTCTGGCAGGACACCTTAGTTTTGTGTGTTTCATAACGCCAAAATGATACAAAACCGTACAAAAACATTAAACTACCTGCTGGAAAATCTATCTGGACAACGGAAGTATAGCGTGCTTAAAGCATAAGATAATTGGGGAAACACAGTGCTACATCAAGCCATGCCATTTCCATGGAAGAACTGCGAACACCTGATACAACATTTGTCCATAGAGCAGAAGTACGACATCCTCATGCTGAAAAACAATCGAGGAAGTACGGCAATGCACCTTGCAGCACAAGGAAATTATAACAAGTTTATTAGCCATTTTCTGTCTTCACTAACATTTGAACATCAACAACATCTGCTGATCTCAAAAGACAATGACGGGAAGTCAATAATTGATATAATGCCATCGGTTCCATTCAGTGTAACTATGCATGGTAAGTCGACCCTTCCACAAAAAAGTTTCACAAAACATCTATTATAGTTCTGCAACAATATGTCAAAACCAACCAAAACAGCCGCAAAGTATATAACATGTTTTCTACATCTTAGAACTGCAAGAAACTAAGAGAACGGTACATATCCAAGCAGAAAAAATTGGTGTGCAAGATAAAGAAATCATTGAACTAAAAAAGAAATAAGTTGACAAGGAAGATGGTAAGAAGTCCTTTATTACATAATCTGTGCAAGACCTGATGAATGGGCACTTATTTAATTGACAACAACTCTATTTTGGCAAATTGAACATTTGAGTAGTTCTCTGTTTATAAGGAAACTTTCCACTTCGTAGAAGCTAGCGAATTGTATGAGGGTCTAGGGTGATGAGGATGCAACATGAAATTTTATCAGATTAGCAAACTGGTTATCCTGAATATCTGATAACCCTTGTATTGTTATGTAGTAAACCATCTGTTACCTCGGGAGCTCATCTATTTTTGTAGATATATTAAACAGAGTCAAGTTCAATCAGAAAGTGAGTTGATTTAAATAAGATAATATTTGACTCGCTAGAAAGCGCTACTAGTACTACACTATATAATGTATATTTGACATCCATACAGAGTATGTTGTAATCAATAGAGGAGTTGCACATTTGTCTCAGAACTGCAATTGTAATTGATCAGACTGGAGATCAGGAAAATGAAGAATGGTAGATCTTTGATTTCTCGATTGTTATAAGCAAGTATAATGTATACTTGTGAGAGAATTTGATAGTTTATGGTCATAGAACTCTTAACTTTCCTGAGAAACGGTTCTTGTCGAATAATTTTGTGTGATTTTCAGATGCTTACACAATTGGTTTTATGTTTGTATTTACACTTGTGTCACATACACCTTTGATTGCTGTTTGATTGAACATAATTGGTTAGCTCTTGTTCAAGTATTGTAGAGAATATATGTGGGCCTCAATTCCAATACCTACACTTTCAGCCTCTGTACTTACACCTTTTCCCCCAACCCTCAGTGTCTCTGTCTGTACAGCAATCGGTCAGGTGAGAAAGCTGCTGCTGAAATAACACAAAATAGCACTATTCTACTACTATGTAAGTTATTTGAAATGGTGGCGCAAGAAAATATTACAAAGTTTACGATAGTTTCAAAATAAATATAGCTCACATGGTACAATTTCGCGAAGAGTTCATCAACACAGATATTGTGTACATACAAACAAATAGCCATCGTTTTAATCAGTAACTTCCACTCAGTGTGTTAGGTGGTTTGATAGTGGACTTTGGAGGGCCAGCCGAAATGCCACCAAAAAAACCTCTCTCCAACATAGGTTATTCAGCAGTCAACTCCATCAGAGGAGCATATCCACTTCCACAACTGTAATAGAGCCCACGGCTCAGACTCAACACTAAATGCTTCAGAGTAATAATCATTTTATTATTCCACAACCCAGTGTATAGCAATAGTACCAAAGTATCTTGCTAACTTGGCAAAATCACAAGTAGTACCCTGATACAAAATGAAATGAGTACAGTCAAAACTCTGCTTTTTATAGACAGAGGCGGAAGAACTGATGGTCATAATTATACATGTACATGTAACTAATAACATTGGAGTAGACATATATATAAGATTCAACAAACATTATAAATATCCAGCAACCAGAAAGGTTAAATAAGGTTAAATGTATAAATCACTCAGAAGCTGGATGCAGAGCTTTAGTAGCAATACTGCTTAGTCATTGCACCATCACTTCCTGAGCTGGGTTCTTAGGTTAGTAAAAATTGATGTCCAACGCTTCCGGTAACTCTGTTATTACCCTAGAAGACTTAACTTTCGCTAGAGTTTAATTTTGCTACCTCCGTGATTATAAATTGGTTCGCTAACAAACATTTCGCTAGCAGTTCTGGGGCAATTATACTCACGGTACACACTTTCGCACCTGGTTTTTCATATTAATATTGTTATTATAATAGTAATAAATAAATAATTATTATTTGTCTAAACAACATCAACAACAATGTGATGTATTTATTTACATGAGGGTATATTATCTTCTTGTACTTTTTAACATCACAATAAAATATCCCTTTTATGTTCTCATCCGACAATAAAGGTATGGCAGTGCCAAAAAAATAAATCACAGATGAAATGGTAGGGAACAATATTTACCTGTCTTTATCTGTGAAGAAAAAGACCATAACATAGTTCATGCTGTAAGGGGCAAAACAATGCTGGAATGCGAGACGTGATTGTTAGTCCCTCCATGACAAATAAAAACTTAGGCTCAGCTAAAGAGCCAAGTGGTTGTTCTGTATGAAACAAAATCAGAGTGGAGCTTATTATTAAAGTTTATTATAATTTTGTTGTTCTATATTATTTTCATTATTAAAACAACAATGGTTATAATAGTAATATTATATTTAATTATTGTGATGTATCATTAATGATAATAAAATATATTATTATTTGTTTTGTGTTCATGTTGATATCATATAACTAGGATAATTTTTTTTCGAAATTTGCTAAGACAGGGGTTCAAAGAAGTTCGTTGGAACTAAATTTTGCTACATCCAGCACCCGCACAAAACGCGAAAATTTGGTCCGAAAAAAAATGAAGTCCTTTAGGTTAGGTATTTATTCAGGCTTCTGTATCTGCTGAGACTGTTCTGGGTTTTCAGGTTATATTGGTTATTTTCTCCATGACCCAGGATAGATTGGCTGTAGGGCCAGCGAGGTTGCTGCAGGGCAGGCTATGATAGTTGCAGGGCCGGTAGTGGTCGATCCAGGGCCGGTAGTGATAGCTACAGGGCCAGTAGTTATAGCTGCAGGTGCGGCAGTGATAGCTGCAGGGCCAGTAGTGATTTCTGCAGGGCCGGTCAGGTGACTGCATGGCCCGTCAGGCGTTTGCAGGGCCGGCAGGGTTGGTACCTTCTGTTGGATAATGAGTTTGTGTGTGATAAGAAGTTCAAGGTTATAACATAAGTTCTATCGGCATTGGCTTAACAAGGAATACGGGTACACCCACACGGTTACGGGAACTTAGGCTAATTGGAGAAGAGCTGAATAGCGGTCTTCTTGAGTTGTTAGTTGCTGGTGAGTAGACGTGTTTTCTTTGTGTCTCTTCAAACCCTTCATCTAACACCATCCTTTACAAGGTTTTTGACAGTGCCAAACTCGTGGAAGGCTTGCTTGACACTCTGCCGTTGCCAGGGGGAAATTAGCTCACACCATGTGGTCATTAATATCCACTACAGTTTTACAAAAGAAAATTTCCCTCTAACACATTGTGGTTGACATAAGGCGGAAAGCAGACACAGTGCATAGCAGAAAAATCTCATTGCATGTAACTATAACGATCGCTTTAAACTGATCTGTGGAGTAACTGCTAACATAACTAATAATCGCATCTGCATTGTTGGGAACTAAGCAATACAGATGGATGTTAAGGGGTGGCTACACAGGCCAGTGTTTGGCATCGGAAGGCCTTATGATGGGTGTTGCCGATACATCTGCACATCATGGGGCCTGTTCGTGAGCGTAACCAGCATGTTGGTGTAAACCAGTTGCCAAAGGGACATCAGCGCTCTCTTAATTGCTAAATTCGAAATAATTTCCCAAGCTGATCAAATTTAACCATTTACAACACATTTCCACTAGAGTTTATTTCACAAGAACGGGCATCTACATGTACTTCATATTTCGATTGAATGTCGATGCCATAAGGTTTTTACATCCAACTCTTTGCACCAAAATAATTTCAATGTGATGCAGTTGTTGCAAAAACAATTCAATCAAGCGAATTTATTTTACATTACTCATGAAATGGTGGTCATTAATATTTTGACCAGTTCTGAGTACAACTACGATGAGTAAATTTTTTATCAAATACAACAATAAAGTAAATGATGAGCAATAGCAACATTCTGAAGAATTAATAATAAATAACTCCGAAATAAATAATCAAAGTTTTGTTTGTTATGGTGCAAGAAACAGACATCCATCACAGTGAGTGTGTTTTTCAATTATTGTTTTTATTTTAATTACATCCTTGAAATAAATAATTCCTTGTCAGAAATGAAACAAGCAAGAGCCCATGCAGTTTGTCATATGAGTGGGTAGTTCAATAACAGCTCGCAGATGCGCTGTAGTACATCGGCCTGTGTAGCCACCTGCACATTGTGACGGTCAATCGTATAGGCACATCGGCACCATAACATGGATGCAGCGTAGCCACTGCTTTACTTACACGCTTGAATGAATTGTCTACATCAGCTATACAGTGGTAGTTGCACCAGTTTTTGGTGCAGAAAGTGTACAATATAAAAATATAATATGGAAATATCACAAAAAGCTGTGACCATTGGCCTGTCATTGGCCGGTGAAAGTGTATGCAGATGAATACAAAATACTAACCCTGTTTGATGAGGAGTCATTTTGTCCGGCATTGGGGGCTGGGGTGCTGAAGCCTCCCCACTCGCTGTAAAATAAAACAATGCCAACCAAGTTAGTTAGATAACCATCAATAAGGTTCGATTCATACTAAAGGGTACACATATCAGAGATGGTTAGAGAAGGATCTGGTTTTTATATAAAAATGCAAGGAAACTGGTTTTCAGGTAAACTCAGAAGCATTAAAATTGAGATTAGACAAAAGAAAATTGCTAACGAAAAGGGAACAAAATCGAACAAACTACTTCACTATACTTACCTGCTGATTGTTGTCTAGCGCAGTAAACAGTCACTGACACACCAACCACAATAATGAACAAGCCAACAAATACAGCAATAATGACTGGCGGGGATGTACTTGTATCACCAGAGCTGGGTTTAACTGTTGTGGCCTCAACTTCTTCCCATCGAATAGTCCAGGTCATTGACAGATCCTCAAAATCTACCAGAGTAAAATACTAGTAACTAACAAACACAACATTTGCATGGAAAAAGAACAACTTTATGACTGGGTTTTAATGAGAAAGAAAACTAAATATTAACAAAATGAGGAAACGGCTTTTTTGTTATTATCGAAGCAATAATTTGTGATCTCCATTCACGCTATAACACTTGTGGAACAAATCCACTACATTTCTATAGGCTTTTAGAGTT
>CALYOO010000284.1:21951-45194 GCA_945261195.1 Cryptosula pallasiana
GATCCTCTCTTAAGTTACCTTGGCGACCCATTGGATCATTCTTCAACATGAACGGTTTCTCTTGCCATCTGTACTCATGTGGCATTGGGTTCATCATCTACTGTGAGTGGCTTCTGGCCCAGCTCATCTTCTTCCTTAGCCAGTGTCTCTACAGCTTGTACCAAAAGCACAGTGAGCAACAGTTTCAAGTCTACGTGAGAGGTAGGCTCTTCAACAACAATACAATCAATATCAGGTGTCAATACTTGGTCTCCACAGATGACAGGGGAGCCTGGGGTAGGAGAACTGGATATCAGGGTGTCTGTTAACCTGTAAATTACAACAAAATCTATTGGAGAAGCTCTCAGCGCTGTTGGGTCTCACTGATAGAAGTGCTGGTACCCATGGCTCATGTTTTCTATTCTTGGTTCAAGAACAGTGGATGGTATGGTATCTTTAGTCTCGGTAGCAGGTTTGAATTTTTTTGCCACCACCTCTTATGGTGCCAGAAGTAGCGTAGCCATGGGAGGGCGGGGTAAACATGAATGACCTTGAATGGTCTCTAGCTACTTAGGAAGTTTCGATAGCTTTCCGTCAAGTCAATAAGAAGTGACCCTGAGACTGTAGGGATGATTATAAACTGGAAGGTAGTTATCCCTCATGCATAAACCATTCCTGATACAAAAAAAAGTGCTCTCAGCTGGTCGGTAGAGGGTGGAAGCCGATGTGATAGTCAGATGAACAACATTTTCATATGTCGTTTTTTTATAAATGTAGGTCCTTGGTTGAGGATCGAACCCTTCTTTGGGCTACCATTTGTCAAAATCAAGGATTTCCACCATGTAAGGGGTGCTGGGTTCACAGCAGGTGTAGGCTGTACAGATGGTGTCTGTTTGTACTGTTAGCATCATCAACAAATCATCTCCAGATAGCATCAGAGGGGTTGCGGGTACTTTACCAGGTTTTCTTCCAGCTGAAGCTGGTAGTCCTCATCCTCTTAGTTCAAATGAGGTGTAGGAACAATTTTCGTGGTAAAATAATTGTGGAAGTGTCCTGATGCTCCTGCTACAGTCACTGATAGAAATCAGTTTCCATAAGATTTCTTGCAAGCTTGACTCATATCTTTTACTGACACAACTGGCACAGGTAGCAGATGGTTCTGCAACTTTTCCAACATAACCAGCAGAGGACATTCGCTGATGGCTTTGGGCTGGATTTGGTTAACTGGCACCTGTGCTACTGCAGTTGAGGAAAGTTCAGTTTCTTTGGCCTCTTCATCTACCGTTCTGACTCGGTTAGGCATCTCATCAGGAAAAAGTTTGATCTGCATAAACACACTACTGGCCCTGACACCATCTTCCACCTTCTATGACTGAATGGCCGATAAGTGCCTCTACAATGCAGTGTTACCCCGTGTACTAGAGAAAGTATCTAACATAATCAGCTCTACTCATCGGCGTGGCCCGTCATCATGGACAATCTGTACAAGGCGCCCCATTTCATTAGAGTGCTCCAGCAAACTGGTCTTTGCGGAGCTGTGCAAGTTTGATAACTTGGTGTTCAGAAAACCCATCAGAACTATTCACCTGTTTGTAGGTCTTAATCATTTGACCACAGGCATAGGAATTGACCATTATCCACTGCTTACTGTTAGCTACATGTGGTTAGAGCTTGCTGGAAATAAATTTTTTTCGTTGTTTGACGCCAAGAATGATTTTTTCAGATCAAACTTAAAGCGATGTGCAGCGAATTTACTACTTTTTTGGTCAAATTTTGGTTATTATAGGTAGAAAAAGATGCATTTCACAATATCATCCAATGAAAGGATTTGCAAAGAGATTTATTACAAAAAAATTTTGGACTGGAGGGTGTAGTCATATTGGCAGATATTTGGCAAGGGACCAGATGTACAAACATAGAAAAGAGGCCACAATTAGAAATACGAAGGTTTCATTACAATAAACTTCAAGTAAACTTGAAACTGAACAAAGGCCGATAAAAGTGTTCACTGCATCAATTACCATATAATAGGCACCTAAGTATGACACTAGCATTCCTTCCAGACCCAGCTAAAGTTCAATCAATCAAAACGATGTCTGCACCTGTAAACAGTGACTAAGTCAGGCATTTTTTGAAACACATTAACTGTTTTTTGAAACACATCAGGAGCTTATCAGCAGAGTGTGAACCACTTTGACAACCAATTAACATACTAGTTGCACAGTTTGTTTTGAGATTGACAGCACCTTTTTTGAAACCCTAAGCGAACAAACCAATCAGCACAATGTAGTTGAATACTACTATCGAGGTGGGCCAGTAGTGATGCAAGCAAATGCCAGTACAGTAAGATTTGAAGCTGTTTTGCTGCAAGAAGTATAGCTTGTTCTTTATGCTTCAAGGCCGTTTACAAACAGTGAAAAAACTATGCAATAATAGAATTTGGCTATCGTGTTTGCCACAAACAAGTTTGACCATCTCGTTACCAATATAACATCATGATGTCTGATTGAATGCAGGAAGTCTGGTAGGCGAGTACACATTTGGGCTACCAGAGGAAGTTATTATGGAATCGCCCCCCCTCACATCCAGTCATATCCTCCCTCAATCACTACCTACCCATTTTTCCTCAGTTGCTGTACCCCCATCTGGGACGTTTACTGGAGGCGGGACAACCACAATTGTCAAGACCAACATGGGGAACTCATGTTTTAAGCCTGCTATAGCACCAGGCTGACAGTTTTTAGCACAAGAGATAGCAGGTGGTTCAGACTGCCTTAGTGACTAAAGGCATTCCTTACACGCATAAAACCAATACGTGCAACAACAAATCTATTGCTCAGGACCTCAGAAGGAAGAAGGGGCAAAGAGACAAGTTTATTGGTTGCTGGAAATAAGTTGGATAGTACCAGAATATAGTTGATATGTAGTAGGGAAATGGTGGTGATCAATACTTTTGTGTTGATCACCAAAAGTTCAGTGCTCTTACCAATCATGATATCTATCCCCATCCCCATCAAGACCATAGAATAGGTCGCCTGTCCATAAAATGGTACTACGATACCCTATTTGGGTCAGCAGTTACTGGTCAGTGCTTTAGACAAAGATGCTAAGGAGAAGTGAGCTTTCATTACTGAAACAGACTGTGTAGGTGGGATCACTTCTCATTTAGTTTTACATCAGCACTGAAAGCTTTCAAATAGCTTAGGGAGAAGGTGCTCCGCAGCATCTATTGCACAACGGTGCTTTCATGTACTGATAATGGCATCGCGGTTTCCTTTGAGTCTTCTACAAACCTGCAATACCTTGCAAGGATCGAGTTTTGACTTTAACAGGTCCGCCTAAAGCTTCACTCACCAATGATAGAGTTCTGAGGCCCCTTTCCCGTTCATAACTATAGACAACCAGCACAAGGCGGGAGAAGGCAAGAGGATAGAGAGACATCGATGAACTTTAGGATCTCCCTTTAGAAAGGCGGAAACCATCACAGCTTACAACTTTGGTCTCATTGCCCCCCTCTGCCAAACAGAAGTATACATCAAAACAGCCCTCCAGAACTGCATTTCTCCCTACCTCTAGTGGTGGTGAGTATGAAACTTATTCAGAGGTCTCCTTTAATCCAAAAAACCAGCAAGCATTACTCAAAGACCATAGTTGATAGGTTGGAGAGTGCAAAAGTTAATCTCCAGGATGTAAATGATGCAACAGGAATGGTATAGTTCTATGCATATGCTGTACTACAAACAAACACAGTGAAGTCATTAAGGTGGCAAAAAGGTTCCCCTGGAGTTTCAGTCTCATGAGGAAAATGGAAGAACAGAACCTACTCCAATCCCAACACTAGCAGTAGAGATGCATAAAAAATAAAGAAATGTTCAATATAAGTAAAATCATTCCCCACCACTCAAAAATCTAGATAAGCAACTACAATGGTAAAGAATCTAATCTAAATCCCTTTTAACATCCAGCTAGATTAAAGCAGTTTTCGACAGGTAAGTCCATTAAAAAATACCCCTTGTTTTCTAAAAGGAAAGGTCACTCACACACAAAATGACTAACTGGAAATAGCCACATTAAAATAAGCGCAAAAATGGACATCCATTGCAGGACTGCCACTTGATGCACGTTTGTTGTCAATTGTTAGGAGCCATTTCCAATGTTTTTTTCATAGGCTCAAAAAGCGGCTTTCCAACAAGAGTAATTTTTCAAACAAATTGAAGATTTCAAGATATCACAATATATAGACCGTGATACTAACTCCTTCAAGCTGGGGATCAAAACAGCAGAAACATCTCCTACACACAAAATGAATAAACAATCTCTGGAAAACAGAAGCGTGGGGAGTGTCGAAGAGATTTTAGAATGGCAAGACAAATACTTTTCTGACACTCACATCATGGCTTAAAAGAGATTTAGCCAAACATTGCATAGCCTATATTACTATCCTTCCCTTTCAAGTTCTGTACTTCCACCAATACTACTCCTTCCCTTATAGCTGCGCTGAGTTATAGGATATACCCTACCCATTTTTCTTTCTCTGTCCCCCTTTCATCAAAATACAACTTTGACCTAACACTGATTGCCCCTCCAAGTTCCATGCTTCCCATGCAAAACTAAAACTACAACCTACGCCGACTAGTTCTGGAAAAAATGAATGAAGCAAAATGTCAGGTCCTTTTCATCAACTGCCTTCATCTTGACAATAGGTTACAATCAAATTAGTATATCGTAAGTGAGTTTCAGCTTTGTTGTAGATGTGTAAACACTATACAACACCTTACACCCTCCACTCGCAACTCGGCAGGTCCAAAATGGCTCCCACATTTTCCTGCAAGTTCTTTGTTCACTTTTATCCCCTTGATGTCCCTACCCATTGAGCCCAGTTGCTCTCCTTCACACTTCTTTGTTATACTGTCCACAATGAAACAAAATCCTCCCATTAACCAGAATATGCCATAGGAGTTCGCAGCAACTGTTCTCTGTCTCCCTTCCAAGTTTTTCAATCATCGAAAACTTCCACATACATGCACAAACATTGTGTCAAATACTTGGTCAGTGCCAAAACCACGGCAGTAGTCTAGACACAGTTTGTCAACCTTGAGAGAAGTTTAACCAACCATTCAAATTGACTCACCATCCATGAAAAAGACAGTTTTACATGGTGGGTGGGGAATCATACTACAACTTTTGTAGTTAACAATCTTGGCAAACTCAAACCCTCCACCATTTGCATATTTCCATTAAATCCAAACACTTTCTCTACCCTAGGCCAAAACCCCACCATCTCCCTCAGCCCCCAAATGACAAAGAATGGAACCCAAGAGTGACGTCGCTTACCACTCGCTCACACAATTATAGGATCCTCTCTGTCGTTCTTTTGAAGATCTGACTGGTGAGCATAGAACCACTCCCGTTTTATAACTAATTGTAATGTAAATTCTTTAATTGCTGTCGAACTCCCATTCAACCATATCCAGCAACCATTATTGACATGCCAACTGAAGAGAAAACATTGTCGAGCTAGATAAGTGACTGAAGAGAAAACATTGCCGAGCTAGATAAGTGATTGAAGAGAAAACACTGCCGAGTTGGATAGGTGACTGAAGAGGAAACGTTGCTGAGCTGGATAGGTGACTGAAGAGAAAACATTGCCCAACTGCATAAGGGACTGAAGAGAAAACATTGCCGAGCTGGTTGGGTGACTGAAAAGAAAACATTGCCGAGCTGGATAGGTGACTGAAGAGAAAACATTGCCGAGCTGTATAGGTGACTGAAGAGAAAACATTGCCGAGCTGTATAGGTGACTGAAGAGAAGGCGTTGCCAAGCTGAATAAGGGACGGAAGAGAAAAAAATTCCCGAGTTGGATGGGTGACTGAAAAGAAAATGTTGGCAAGCTGGATAGATGACTGAAAAGAAAACAATGCCAAGCTGGATAGGTGGCTGACGAGAGAACAATGCCAAGCTGGAAAGTTGACTGAAGAAAAAACGTGCCAAACTAGATAGGTGACTGAAGAAAAGCATTGCTGAGCTGGATAGGTGAGTGAAAACAAAGCATTGCCGAGCTGGATAGGTGACTGAAGAGAAAACAATGCCGAGCTGGATAAGTGACTGAAGAGAAAACAATGCCGAGCTGGATAGGTGAGTGAAGAAAAAATAATGCCGAGCTGGACGGGTGTCTGAAGTGAAAACATTGTCAAGCTATATAAGTGACAGAAGAGAAATCAATTGTAGTATTTCTCCTCGTACACTACTGACACAACGGCATCAACTTACTTTAACTTGAGACAACTTGTGTAGGGACCAAGCTTCAGATGAGCAATAAAGAGTTTCTAGCAACAATAATATATTTGACGAATTCTATTTAGCAGTATAATATAAATCTAATACAATCCACAAAACTTCTGCCTTCCTGATCCACAACGATTCCTTTTCTAGGAAGTGATCAGGAAAGCCAGCTCCCTTATTAGGGTCAGTAAATTGTACACAATCAGACAATACATTAACCAATCATTACAATCAACACAATTAGGTAAACAGTATCAGCCAATCACAGGCGTGTGCACATGGCACATAATTTGGTATGTTTTTCTCTCCTCCTTGTTAGTCTTCATTCCACTCCAGTGCTCCATCTCTGTACTCTATATCAGAAGGCTCTTACATTTGTCAGCAGCTCAGGCTTTTCTTGGGGGCCATTTTTCCCTATTATGTTCAGTGCTGGCAGCCATTTTTCCCTGGCAAATCCGGGGTCGAGCCAGTATAGCTATTATATCCTTACATACCTAGTATACAGGGTGGATACAGGGTGGATACAGGGCCTGGGTAGTTGGTATATATGCTACGCCAGTTTCGGGGCATTTTTAATCAAGGGAGGGGTCCTGACAACAGGTTTTAGTGGTAAAAAGGGGTATAGGGTCATGGGAACTGAGGGGGACAGAGGTTTTGGTCACTAGCAATCACACAAATCTCCCGCACAATGTAGCCAAACATTGCATAGCCTAGATGACTTTCCATCCCTTTTAAGTTCCGTACTTCCACCAATACTACTCCTTTCCTTATTACTGCGCTGAGCTATAGGCAATGCCCTACCCAGCTTCCCTCTTCTCTTCCCCTTTCATCAAAATAAAACTTTGACCTAACACTGTAATGCCCCTCTAAGTTCCTTGCTTCCCATGCAAAAACAAAACTACAACCTACGCCGGCTAGTTTTGGAAAAAATAAATGAAACAAAATGCCTGGTCCTTTTCATCAACTGACTTCATCTCGGAAATAGGTTCCAAGCAAAATATTATATCGTAAGTGGTAGGTTCAGCTATATTTTTGATGGGAAAACACTATGCAACACCCTACACCCTCCACTTGCGGTTCAGCAGGTCCAAAATGGCTCCCACACTTTCCTGCGATTTTTTCTGTTCACTTTTATCCCATTTATGTCCCTACCCATTGAGCCCAGTTGCTCTCCTTCACCCTTCTTTGTTATACTGTCCGCGATGAAAAAAATCCTCCCATTAACCAGAATATGTCATAGGAGTTCACAGCAACTGTTCTCTGTCTCCCTTCCAAGTTTTCAATCATCGAAAAATTTCACATACATGCAAGAACATTGTGTCCAATACTTGGTCAGTGCAAAGATCACAGCAGTAGTCTAGACACAGTTTGTCAACCTCAAGGGAAGTTGAACCACCTGTTAGATGAAGGGTTTGTAAGCAAGTCTCAACTCAAGAAGAACTTCTCGAATTAACCCAAGTTCCCATAAACCTGTGTATGTGCCCGTATTCCTTGATTGCACCAACACCGATAGAACCTATGTTATAACCTTTAACTCCTTATAACACACAAACTCATTATCCAACATGCCCCCCTTTAATAAACCCAGTGAACAATCAAGCTGATATTATACCGTGGAACCAATTACAATTGCGTGCGATCAAGCTTAACTAACCATGGATAGCTGAAGCACTAACCTTAAATCATATGTCAAGCTTAAATACCAGGGGATGAAATCAAAGCCACACACCATACATACCTGAGATAATTACCTGTAACATATACATACCTTATTAATATTTACCTCCATACCACCTGTCCCTCGTTACCTCATCAACCCCACAGCTTTCAGTCTACCTTTTCTTAACCATCAGCAACTTTCATCAGATCGTCCTCCGAACTCTCTGCGCCTCCAACACCCTGTCGAACCACATCCCTCAACTCCAACTCAACCCCAAGGGGTTCACCATCAATTCCACTATCCTTTGGAGCAGTCGACCCCAACTGCTCCTGTACTCCACTCCCTATCAGGTCAACCAGAGCATTCTCTGCCCAGTATCTTTCCTTTTGAAGTCTTGTACTAGGGTCAACCCTCACGGTATCTTCCCTATCCGCCTCCTTCTCAACCTTGCCACAGGTGTTGCCACCGGTCTCCCTTTCTACCTCTTCTACCTGACTTGCCCAACTGCCACTGCCCTGAGGGCCCGAGGGGGTTTTGGACTCCTCCCTCTGGGCGCTAAAGCCTTCCACACCAAGTGTGGGCACTGCTTTTGCAGTTGTACCAGCAAAAGCGTTTTGGGCCATCTGCATTGGTGAGGCGATGCCACCACCATTAGATATGAGCGTTCTCATTCGCTCCACTGTGTCCTTTATAACAGTAGTACCGCTGCATTCCCATAAACCTTGCACACACTCGCCTTCAACTCGTAACTCATTACTGTTTGTGAACAGTTTGAGGTTTCTGATATCCTTAATACCTAACAGGTTAACAGAGGACCCTTTTACAACATGAAATGACGTCACAATAGACCTGGAGAAGTCATTAATGCAAATATTTGATTTCCCGCTAACATTCAGCCTAGAACCATCAACTCCGATGAAATCATTAACAGGGTTACTTAATCTCAACTTCAGAAACCTGCCAGTATCATCAGTTACCACTGACACTTCAGCTCCGGTATCTAATAAAAACTCTACCTCCTTAACATTTACTTTGACAAAGCGTTTGATGCTACATTTGCTGCTACCAGTATCACCAACAACATTGTTCACAAATCTCACTTTACGTGGAGAACCTTCATTCCCACTACTATCCCTGTGCCGTGACCTGTTGTTGTCACCTTCTACCTATTGTTGCAATCCATAGAGGTATGGCCTCTCAGATTACACTGGAAGCACCTTACATCCGGGCAATGACGAACTTGATTCCCCCTTCTACCACACTGGAAACAGTTGTACCCTCTAGTTGGGGAGCTAAGCCGTCCAGACCTTTTACCTGTTGTAGATGAACCTCGAAGTGACCGAGGAGAGTACTTACTATCTGGGCTACAGCGTCCATGGGGCGCCGCCTCATACCTAGGAGAATGCCTGCTATCCAGGCTACGGCGTCCATAGGACGTCACCTCATACCTAGGACAGTATCTGCCCTCTGGACCGCGGTGTCAATAGGACTCCGCACCATACCTATTCTCATAATGCCTATCTCCCTTACGATCATGATACCCTTTATACTCGCTATGCCTCAAGCCTGGGCTGCGGCTTCTATGGCCTTGGGAATAGGAGTTCTTTTCCACACTACCATCTCTATCTCATATACCAAACGGCCAGTCCTAGAAGCATTCAGAAATTCTTCTGAAGCGTTAGCCTACTGCCTGGCTGCCAACTTGCATAAGCCAACTTGCATAAGTCTCTTGCATAAGCAATTTACACACAGACGAATCCCTTAAACCATAAACAGCTAAAGCAACAGCTAAAGCAACAGAAAAGCGTTGCCTCAACTCGTCATCGTTATGCCCAAAATCCATTTCCCTGCTTAATTTCTCAACTTTAAGTAAGTATTCCCTTTCATCTTCCCCACAAGCCTGCGAAACTGTCACGAACCTCATTGTCTTAACATAGACACTTTCACTACGGTTGTAGTGACCTTTTAGCAAATCTACTGCCCTATCAAACCCATCTTCAGTCTGGTCATTTAAATTAAATCCCAGTGACTGCAGTATCCCTATACCATCACTACCTTTAGCATTTAATAAGGCTAGTAGCTTATTTTTACATCTAAACACATCTACATCAACCTCATCCCCCTCAATTTCCACCTTCTCGGTACCCAAAGTTAAAGCTGCTACCTCAGCAGAGACCATACACTGAGTCAATCAATTGTTGAATTCCTCATAAACATTGCTACCCGCTAACCTTAACTTCGGAAATGACGGTAAGTAAAGTTCCCTATTCATCCCTGTTGTAATTATTTAACACAATAAACACCCAATAATATCTGTATCAATACAGTAATACCTCTCCACCACAGTAATAGCCGATGTACAAGTAAACACCACGCAGTAACAATAATAACCCACAATATCCTGAAATAAATCCACTGTCCAATGTAAACACAACACAATAATATTCCACAATATCATGTAATAACTCCAGTGTACCCTTATCCAATGTACAACTAAACACAGCACGATAATATTCCACAATATCACGTAATCATTCCACTGTACTCTTATCCGAGTAAATAATCAACAACAACGCCACAAATAAATACTTAATACCACGTATAAACACTGTACCCTTATCCCGGTAAATTGTCTACAGCAACACCACAAATAAATACCACAAATGAACACTGTACCTATAACACCAAATTACCACTTCACCAAAAAAATTAACAGCACCAATTTTTCTATAAACATCTGAACACCAAACACGGAGAGCTCACACAGCTCTGAAACACCCAACACCTCTGTACACACCTCTATTATTATCATACACACCACGGAGGACCCACGCGGCCCTAGCACCTCTACACCTCACTCTTTTAGCGCCCACATGGCACCAAAAGCCTCACACACACCTCCCTTGTACCAATAAATAATTCCAATAACACATAAAATAACAATATCACCAGGTCCTATGCCGACTGCGCCATGTTAGATGAAGGGTTTGTAAGTAAGCAAGAAAACACGTCTACTCACCATTAAATCTCAACTCAAGAACAACTTCTGCAATTAACCCAAGTTCCCATAACCTGTGTATGTACCCCTATTCCTTGGTTACACCTCCACCGATAGAACCTACGCTATAACCTTGAACTTTCTATAACACACAATCTCGTTATCCAACACCATCCGTTCAACTTGACTCACCATCCATGAAAAAGACAGTTCTACATGGTGGGTGAGGAATCCTACTGCAACTTTTGTAGTTAACAATATTGGCAAATTCACACCCTCCGCCCTTTGCTTATTTCCAGTAAATCTTAACACTTTCCCTACCCTAGGCCAAAACCCCACCATCTCCCTCAGCCACCAAATGATAACAAATGAAACCCAAGAGTGACGTCGTTTACCACTCTCTCACAAAGTTATAGGATCCGATCTGCCATCCCTTTGAAGATCCTGATTAAACTGATGAGCATAGCATCACTCCCGTTTTATAACTAACAGCAATGTAAATGCTTTATCACTGTCGACCTCCCAGTCAAGCGTATCCAGCAACCATTATTGACATACCAACACAGTTAACCAACGTTAGCTTCCATTCCCAATCAACCTCAGTACTTCTTTAAACAGATGCTACACCACCCAAACCCCACCCACCACCGATCCCCATATGAGTTAAAATAGAAATAGCAACACAAATCTTTACCTTTATCACGTCTCTTCCCAGTCTGGCCAATCAAGCCAATCCCACTCCTGCCGCCACCTATTTAACTACCTAAACTTTGACTGCTCTATCCTCACAGACTGAACCTTTGGCTGATAAGCCCCTCTTGTCTTCTTGACACTTTCACGCAAACAGCAACAATTGGGCTATTCCTAACGTATCAGAAAGCTAGAAGACCAGGTCTGAAAAATCAGAAATCTTGATGAAAGGATTTCCTTTCACTCACAACACATGGAAAAGATTGAAGGTGATGGAGGCAGCAACAGAAAAAATTGAGGGGATTCAGGGAAATCAAACTCATAGTGGAAATTTTAATTTTTTGATTTGCGACATACTTCTTACGCTTTTACGATTTCATTCTTTGGTCAATAGTATATAATCAATTTGAATTTTAAATAGGAAATACACCATTCACTCTGGCCTGACGACTAATCAATAGTTTTTTACTCATTCAGTAACCGTATGCCTGTGTTACAAGCCACTGAGTAAAGTAGCCCAAATACTCTGATAAGAATTTTTTCAATCATTTTTGTGAACTGCTTTGTTGGGTTGGGCTTTTAGTTTCGTTTGACACAAATCTTCAAAACTGCTTATTCCAACATTTAGAATCCCTTTTATTATTTGTTTTAAAGGAAGATGGCCCAGAGAAAAATAAGCGGAAAGCTATAGGTGAAAAATACAGATGGCCCAACCAGAGAATCCCATATGAGATAGACCCAACATTCAGTAAGTAAACAACAACTAGTAAATAATAGAGTAATCCATTTCTTGATGCTAGGTAGTTTTTCATTGTTCATACAGTTTAGGTGTAAGTTCGTTTTTTTGCGCTATCAAAAACAGATCAGCATTTTTTGCAGAACTTTCATAGTGATATGATTCACACATTTAGCATTAGCTGTCTCTATGGTATATTATAGTTCACTTTCGTGCAGTAGTGTCGCATGATAGCAACTTCAGGAATGTAATGACTGAAAATTTGGGAAATGTTTAAGGAAATGTGAAAATGTTCTTAACAATATACTATTGACATGATTTACTTGTTCACCGATGTTTGAGGATGTACTTACTTTTGGAATTACTTTTTTTTCTTTGTAAATAACGAGTTGTATCTGAAATCAAAGCCAACAATCGCTCACAATTTGTCTGTAAAAAATCTTAGGGGACCAATCAAAGTTAGCCTCAATCCCATAAAAGGGTACTATTGGTGATTGTAAAAACCTCAAATTTAAAGTACTCTTGTTCATGGAAAATTATATTAAAGCTATGAAAACTTAATTGAAGAGACAAAACAACTTTCAGCGATAGTACCCAAAATTATGCCCCTATTTTATATATAACCTTAAGTATCCCAGCAAAGCAAGCGTTAAAAGTTCATGTAATTTGGTAAAGGTCGTGTGTCATTAATTGAAACGCATTTCGTTAGTCAGAGTGGTTTTTCCTTTAGCGTCAAAGACTGGTAAATTGTCCTCAAGGATACTTAAAACAATCATAAATTGTTCCTTACTTTTTCAATGTATTTTAAAATCAAGGTTTATTTAAAATTCATATTATTTGATTTTATTTTCAGTCTAATAGGGTGTATTTCAGAGTTGAAAATCAGTAGTAATATCTAAAGAGCAGATCTCTGAAAAGCTAACTGGGACAGCCAGGTTGGCATGCTGGCAAGAGTGCCTTCTTTGTCCACCATGTGCCTGGAGTACCGTGTTGGTGCCTATGTATGTTCATCAGGCACAGATAGAACTTTGGTTTTTAAATTGATGTGCTTCAGAGTTAAAACACTGGGTGCCACAGTATCCAGTAGATGTCGCAGGTATGAAGCAGGTATAGAACCCTTGTTTGTGGAATGCTATGAAGTGTCGTATGTGTAATTGTTTAATTATGTTTTGTCGGGCGCGATGGGGAATCCTAGTCTTTTTGGTGCAGCAAATTGTCCAGTTCAAGTCTTCATTCGTATCATAGTTTTGGTTATTGTTTCAATACCATCGTATGTTGGTACAAACTGGTGTGATAATTCATTATAAAAAAGGTATTGCATTGTAAAACTATTGTTAGGCTAGATGTCGGGTGAAGAGAATGAGGATACAAGAGCGAAGAACTGGTTTGATACAGTTGATGGTAGAAAAACCAAAATTATAGATAGTATTGCGTTGAGTTTGGAACCAAAAGTAATAATACTCATGACAGTATTGGTATTGGTTCTTGTTGGTTCTACTTTCAGAGGCACTATCAAGTTTATTCTCTTTGAAAGTGCTATCAAACAAATGTAAAGGGAACAGAATTCTCCAGATCAAATCACAAACGAAAAACTGATCAAGTAAAGAACATTTAACTTATTATGAAGCCTTGATGAGATATTGTACCATCTTTTTCAGCATGTAATTGCCGGATCGGCAAGTTCTGGAATGGACCAGGCAAATTTACAAATTATTGAGGCTATTCAGATGATAACTAATCATCTGACAGTGGAAATTCATTACTGATAATCTGCCTATCAATCTGCCTATGTATCGTGGGTGTTATTCCATGAAGTGCTGATTGATATAGCAATGAGTTTTCCTAGAGATGGACAATACAGGTGGTTTGTAATTGGTGAGGTCATGGAAGAAATTTATGGCAACCCTGTTGCCAATGCTGCATAAACCGAAAAAAATTCATCATTCGAATGTAGTTCTCAATTGTATCTTTCAGGATCTCATTTTGAAAGTAAATCATACAATTTCGCTGAACAACTTATACTTGTTTTTATTTGAAAACTCGAGAGAGGTTTTCTCTGTCACCTAGCCAGCTTGACAATGTTTTCTCTTCTGTCGCCTATCCAGCGTGGCAATGTTTTCTTTTCAGTCACCTATCTAGCTCGGCAATGTTTGCTCTTCAGTCACCTTTCTAGCTCAGCAATGTTTTCTTGGAATATCAAATAAATCCATGAAGCATTTGAACAAGCAGCAAAAGGGTTTGTATTATGAATTATTCTTGTATACAGAAACCCGGCAAGTTATTGAGTTGCAGTCCAACAAGAAACAACTGCATTAACTGATTGGCAAGAATCCCATAATTGACAAGTGTAAAATATTAACTCAATTCAGTAGAGGAAGTGTTTTAGGCAATATAATCACTCCCATTGTACTTGTTTTATCATCAATAATATCAGGACAGCTTATTCTTTGATGTTTTCAAGATGTTTCTTTCTCGTTCGAGAAAATCAGAATAACAGAACAAAGAATGAAAATAAAATAACAATCAAGTAGTCAACAAAAAAACACAACTTCCTCATATTGTGGGAGATTTGTGTGACAGGTAGTGCTAACCCCCCCCCCCCAAACCCCCCCCCCTTTACACCCCTGGTGACCTTAGTCATAAATCATTATCCCCCCCAGAACTCTACCCCCCCCCCCCCGGAGATTCTCCGAATCCCCTGGAAAGTGGGTATCAGTTGTCTCCAAACATTATCCCCCTATATATAGCAAAATTAGCTACCCCGAACTGACCCCGAACCTACCCCGAACCTACCCCGACCCCGACCCGGGATCCAACTACATTTATTCAGATAGCCTGAGGTCTCCTGAACGCGATGCAACAATCAGAATCCAAATCGGAGCGTTCCTTCTCCCAGGATCACAGGATAGGATACGGTCTACCCTTATAAAGACTGGAAGGTTACCAGCTACCAAAAAGAGCGGCAATAAGTGCCCAGGGCAAAACACCATGTGCTTGCTACATGATTGGACTATTTATTGTTATGATTATGTATTATATGTTACCATTGGCAATTGCTTTGTACTCTGTATTGTGATTTGTTGCGCCTAATAAGGTAACGCAGTTGTACCTTTTTCTCTATAAATAGAGCTGCTGTGCCTTGGGCAGGCAGTTGTTGTAGAGTGATTATTGTATAAGTACCCTTTTGCTTGTGAACATAATAAAGTCTCTATTCTGATAAACACATTTCTACTACGTTTGAGTCGAGGACTCGTGAGTTGTTAACGTCGTTGGAGCTAGAGAGAAAGGAGTGGAAGAGAGAGAGGTAGAGAATCCGTTGTGTAGCTAATAGAAGAGGCAAATCTATTACATTGGTGGCAGCGGTGGGATTTCTGAAGAACAAGGACACAACGGATAGAGAGAGATAAGAAAGAAGGTAAGAAGTAAGAAGATTGCGAGATAATAAAGCAGAAGAAAGAGCTAGGAACTACACCAAGCCTGTTCGCCCTGCTTACCGCCATCTTCCCCTCACCCCGAAGTTACCTTGACCCTGTATACTGCCATTCCCCCTTACCCTGAAGTTACCTTGACCCTGTATACTGCCATTCCCCCTCTACCCCGAAGCTACCCCGATTCGGGATCCACCCAACCCCGAAGTTACCTCGACCCTGTATACTGCCATTCCCCTCTACCCCGAAGCTACCCCGATTCGGGATCCACCCAACCCCGAAGCTACCCCGATTCGGGATCCACGGAATACTGATTTTTGTTACAAGCAATCATTTTATACCCCATAACTCGCCAATCCACAATGGCCACTCAGAGAGCAAGAAGCGCTGGCCGAAATCCCGTTGTAGTTCAACCAACGGTAGCCTTGGATGAGTTGACAGATGCCCTACAAAGATTGGTACAACCCCCCCAAAGACACAACCCAACCCCCTTCAAACCCCCCAAATACGATGGCACGGCCGATGTGGAATATTTTATCACTCGGTTTACTGAAGTAGCCGATGCAAATGATTGGGGCCAAGCTACTGCCTTACTACACTTACGAGAGGCACTGAGAGACGACGCCCTTGAGTGTGGCCGCCCTCCCCATGTAGAAGGTATCTTTGCTGCCCTACGTGCACGGTTTGGACTTACCCCCAAAGAGGCACAAGCCCAGTTGACTACCCTGCGTCGTTCCCCCAAAACATCGTTGCAACAACACGCTAATGAAGTTGAAAAACTGGTCCGTGTTGCTTATGATGACCTGCCCCCCAAAGAGTTGACCGAATGGTACTGGAAACCTTTGCTAGCACAATAGGCAATGCGTACCTTCAACGACATTTATTAGCCGTACAACCCCACACTGTCGAGGAAGCAGTCAGAGCAGGCAGTGAATTTCTCCAAATCAAGACAGGATTTGAAGACAAACCTTCCCGAGTCAGAGTAGTGGAAGAGGAAGACGACATGCTAGAACCACCCAGTGGCGGAACCACAGCCAACCCCCCGCTCAGTCAAGTCCACCGGACAGTTACCCCGTCCCCAGACATCCTGGCTGTTTTGATGCAAAACATGCAGTTGCTCACCGACGCCATCAAGCTCCAGTCGGAAGAACTCCAGAGACTGAAGCAGCAACCAACCCCCCAACTGGCCGTCCCCCACCCCTCCTACCCCCCCGTCACACCTACCCCCCCTCAGTGTTGGGGGTGTGGCGCCATTGGTCACTTACAGAGGAGTTGTCCTACTAAACCCTGGCCGTCTCCTACCCCCCTTCCTAACCAACCGTCAAAAAACGGGCGCCGCCCGCAGTAGGGAGACCGGTTCCTAACTGCCCCCGGGCCCCTCGGAATTATAGGAAGGCAATAGAAAGGCTAGAGCAACATAACCCTGTGACTCAGGTCCCCCCTCCCCGTCCAGAGAGACGGTATCCTGTGCCAACCCCAGAGCCCTGGCAGCTACCTACTGCCAACCGGTATGCGCCGTTACAAGAGCTGGAAGATACAGACTACTACCCGTCTGCCCCGCCTGTCTGGGATAACAACCAAGCATATCAATCCCCGGCCCCCCTGTGTGCTGACCTTCCCCGCCCGTCTCGTCAGCAACACCCCGTTAGTCATGGACACAAATTATATTACCCGTCTGAACCAGCTCAATCTCTGAGTCGAGGGATTCACCCCAAAAGCCCCCCTACTCCCCCAACCCAAATACGCCCCTCCCGCCCTCGGGCGAGACAACCCCCTACCCCCCGACCATCAGCCGTCAGACCCACTGACGTTCTTTACTCCCCGCCAGAACGCCCCTACCAGGCAAGTTATTTCTTGCCCGGTCGAATTGAAGGCAAGCCGGTGTCTATACTCATTGATACCGGATGTACCACCAATCTGCTATCACAGCACCTGTTTAACCGGCTGTCTCCTACCACCCGGAATGCCCTTCAAGAGAGCGACACCCACGGCATTTTGGCGGACGGATCCCATATTCCCTTCTTTGGTACCCTACATCTGCCCCTTCGACTGCGAGACATAAAGACGGATGCTACATTCGTAGTCGGACAGATTAACAAAGACGCCATCTTAGGCATGCCCTTTCTTACTGCCCACCAGTGTCACATGAAATTTGATCGTTCGGTCATTGAAATAGATGGCCAAGAACTTCCATGCACTGACCAACAGGGACGAATGCTCTCCACCTCTGTCCAAGTCATAAGAGACACTCACATCCCCCCGAATACCGAGGCTACGGTACTTTGTAAAGTTACCAACCCCTCACACCTCCCCCTCGGTATAGTAGAAGGTACCCCGGACTCCCCGCCCTTCGCCGCCAGTCTCAACTCCCCTGATACCAAACACCACCTGCTCGTTAGATGCCTTAACCCCACTAGTCAGCCGTTACATTTGAAAGCGGGAAAGACTATAGGCCGGTATACAGGTGTACAGGCCAGTGACATAGAGTTGCCATTGACGGAGAAACCCCCTACTTCTATTCCCCCCACTTTCCTTCCCTCTCCCGTCCCCGAGCACTTGCAGGCACTATATACCCAAGCCCTGGACAACTGCCACACCCCCAGTGAAGCTTTCCAACTGGCCCAGCTCTTACACTCCTACGAGGAGGTGTTCAGTAGAGGAGATCACGACATGGGTTGTACCGACCTTGTGGCACATAGCATCCCCCTGAAGCCCGGAGCCCAGCCTATAAGACAACACCCCCACAGATTGGGACCCCACAAAGAGCGAGAAGCCGAGGAGCAGGTGTCCAAACTGCTAGAGAGAGGGTTGATCGAACCCAGCAATGGTGCCTGGAGTTCTCCCGTGGTACTCGTCAAAAAGAAAGACGGATCGTGGAGGTTTTGCATAGACTATAGGCGGTTGAATGCAGTGACCCAACAAGACGCCTACCCTCTGCCCCGTATAGATGAGAGCCTGGACGCTTTGTCGGGTAGCCACTACTTCAGCACCCTAGACCTAGTGAGCGGATACTGGCAGGTCCCCCTGGACGCGGATGCTAGTGACAAATCCGCTTTCTCCACCCGTTCCGGCCTGTATAAATGGAAAGTCCTCCCCTTCGGATTAACTTCCGCACCCGCCACTTTCCAGAGACTCATGGAGAGGGTGCTACACGGCCTTCACTGGAAGTCGCTCCTCCTTTACTTAGATGACATCATCGTCATAGGCCCCGATTTCCCCACCCATCTCCACCGACTGTCCGAAGTGCTCCAGCGTCTCCAAGCGGCTGGTTTAAAACTCAAGCCCAGCAAGTGTGAGCTGCTCCAATCTCAAGTCCGCTACCTAGGCCACGTTGTTAGCCAGCGAGGTGTCGCCACTGATCCAGAAAAGATTGCTGCAGTACGTGATTGGCCCCCCCCCCTACTTGTCTTAAAGAACTACAAGCGTTCCTAGGAACTGTAGGTTATTACCGCCAGTACCTCCCACGGTTCTCTACCGTAGCCAAGCCCCTGACCAGACTCACTTGTAAGGATACCCCCTGGGATGGGCCCAACCTCAGGCAGAAGCGTTTGTGTTGCTCAAAGCAGGACTGGTCTCCGCCCCATTCTAGGCTACCCCGATGCCAACAGTCCCTATATCCTAGACACCGACGCCAGTGACGACGGTGTCGGCGCCGTCCTGTCCCAGATCCAGAACAATGAAGAACGGGGTGATAGCGTACTACAGTAAAACGCTGAGCCCCCCAGAGCGAAACTACTGTGTCACTCGCAAGGAGTTGTTAGCCGTAGTTAAGGCGGTGAAACACTTCAAGCCCTATCTCTACGGACAAACCTTTAGAGTCCGTACCGACCATGCCTCCCTCATGTGGCTCTGCAAGCAAAAGGAACCTTCGAGCCAAGTAGCCAGATGGCTGGAAGCCCTCTCAGAGTTTAAGTTCACCATAGAACACCGCAGTGGACATTTGCACGGGAACGCAGACGGACTGAGTAGGCGTTGCCCCTCTGATTGTAAACAGTGTACCCACATTGAGAGTAGAGATGGTGGCCCCACCAAAGACGAGGTGATACAGACCTTCCCAAACCCCTCCCCTACCCTTCTTGCCCAGCCCTTGTCTACTCCCTCCCCTCCCATAGACCCCCGGGTAGTTGCCATTGCCCGTCCACGTCACCACCCCCTGATACAGATCTGATGGAAGCTCAAAAGACCGGCCGTCACCCCGTAGCTGTCGTGTATGAAGCTATCCAAAATAATACCCCCGTAGACCCCCAACAGCTTGAGCTCGGCAGCAATGAGTTGCGCCAATTGGAGAAGAGGAGACATTCCATGCAAATCCGCCCGGATGGTGTACTGGAGATACACCATGCCGGCCAAACCGGTCTCACTGGTGCGCCGTGTGCCCCCCCAGTCTGCGTGGAAAAGTCGTGTGGGAGACCCACGTCAATGGCCCACCAAGGTATTCAACGAACACTCAAGAGGTTTGAATCTCACCTGGTACTGGCCCGGCATGACAGCCGATGTACGGCGAGCGGTCAATAGCTGCGAGACGTGCCAGCGTGCTAAACATGGGGGTACCAGACCCAACCCCACACGACAACGCATGTATGCGGCCGGCCTTGGCAAAAACTAGCAGTAGATCTAGTTGGTCCCCTTCTGAGACCCAGCGTGGTAACAAGTGGATTTTGGTCTTAACGGATCATTTTACCCGCTGGCAGGACGCCCTCCCCCCTCCCAGACGCTACAGCCCCAGTAGTGGCCACCGCCCTAGACGAGCATGTGTTTAGTTATTTCGGTTTACCCGAACAAATGCATACCGATCAGGGAGCCCAGTTTGAGTCCAGCTGATGCGGGAACTCTGTACCATTGGAGGGTGGCCAAAACCCGCACTACCCCTACCACCCTCAGGCCAATGGAGTTGTGGAGCGGAATAATAGAGTCCTCGGAGACGCCTTACGTTCTCTCCTCCTGAAGAGACGCCCTGAAGAATGGGACCTGGTCCTCCCCCAAATCATGAGAGATTTTCGCGCTACCCCCACTCTACTACTGGCGAAACGCCCAACTTCCTTATGATGGGTAGAGAGTTGCGCCTCCCCGACCAACTGACCTACCACCCCCCTTTGCTAGAGTGCGTACCAGTGCACGAATATGCCCGAGCCCTGCAAGAGAGACTAGAGGATGTCCATGAGGCACTGAGAATGGAACAAAAGCAGACTAGGGGAGACGACGGAGAGGAGCCATCGTTATTTCGACCAGGAGATGAAGTCTGGCTAGAGAACAAGAGGCGAAGGAAAGGAGAGAGCCCCAAACTCCAACCCAAGTTCGTTGGGCCCTATATCATCCAAGAGCCTACAGCAACCACACCTACTTAATCGACCGACATGGACAACGTTCGGTACAAAATGGTAGCCGCCTCAAACCCTATAAAGCTTGCCTTGAGCCCTACAGCCAAGCTCCAGCAGCCATGGAGCCAGCTCGCCGTCCCAACATGCGTGGCGCAGCCCCCCGCAGGAGAAGAAGCCCCCCCCTCCCCTTCAAGACATTCCCCTACCCCTCCTAGAGCTCCCGATCCACCACGCTTTCTCCCAGCATTGCCCTCCCCCCACTTCCCCTACTAGAAGAACGTACACCCCTTCGCCTACAGCAACCCTTACCAGAGACCCCCCTCAACACCCCCAGCGAGTTTTCGTACAAATCGGCCAAGAACTGGCCGAAATAGGAGCCAGACCCCGAATGTGGGAGTTGCCCCCCCCACCAGTCACACCACCCCCTGTCATAGCCCCTGCACCTAATGGTCGCCCTAGGCGTAATGTGGGACCACCCCAACGCTATGGAGAACCCTGGTGTCATCAAGTGACTGGCGAGAATGAGCAATTGTTTGAACAACAATACCAGGAAAAAATGAGGTTGATAGGCCGAATTAACGGCTTTTACCGCAAAGACCGAGGTCCCAACACACCCATGCGTGGTCTTAAAGAATTGCCAGAACCTCTTCTACCCACCCCCGAAACATCGGTATCCTCACTTGAAACCCCGGAGCTGCAAGGTCGTTCAAATACACCCCCATTTTTCCCCACTACCCTGAGTCAGACCCCCCAAGAAGTAGGTCAAACTGCTAAGAAGCAGACAGAGAAGAAAGTGCAATCCTTTTGCCAGCTGGATCTAGTACTGTACAGTCCGCTTTTTCACTCAGTCGTTAATAAATCAATTAAAAGAAATGACAAAAGTTAACGACCCGCTACCCGCTGCAGCTCGACGCTGGCGACGACCATCTGCTTCTCGAGGCCGACTTGGCAGAGTACCCACCCCCCTCCAGCATACCAGAGGACGAGCCTACTAGGGGCTCCCCATGACGGAGGTTCTACTACCTACCAACCCACCAGAGAGCATGGCAATTAGTGACAGAGAGGGTGAGTTGGAGATTTACAACAACTGGGTTTTAAAACATGCTACTGCCTGCGATCCCTTAGCTTTAACTACCAAAGAATTATCACCCCCCCCCCCCTCCTACCCTAGAAGAATTCCCCCCCCCCTCATCCCCTTCCCTAATCCAACTCCCTCCACCCCTAACACCCTAAAAAACACAATCCTACTCCCGACGTAGTATAGCCAGTGTTTAAAAGACCCCCCCATTCCGAAAAGTGACTCCGAACCTATCCCGAACTATCCCGAACCTACCCCGACCCGTTATCCACCCACCCCGACCCGGAATAGGTTTATACCCCTGAAAAAGATCACCCATAGTCCCCCTGTCTTGTCACCTAGGTCCCCACCCAAAAAGTTCAGAAAAAAAGAACCGGTGGCCAACTCTCCCCCATCCCATGCAAGCTAGTACCATCCCCCACACCTCCTCAGACCACCCCACCCTCCCCCCGTCCAAAGGACCCATGCGACAACTCACTGTTAACTATTGCAGATGGAGAGATAGTTACTCCTCCCAGGCTGAGGCGTATACAGACAGCACCCCCGAAGGCCACTATAAGGGATGAACCCTACACCACCTTTGCTCCAGGCGGACGAAGGAACCCCGCCCGTTGGAGAATGCTTAAGTGGGTGCAGACGAGCACAGAAGAGCGCATCCAACACCTCATAAGCCAGGCAAAACAGTACAATGTCCCAAGTGTCAATACTCAGCAAAAAATAGCCGACAGCTGGCAGTACACGCTGCCCAACACTATGTCCGCCACTACTGCCGCTGTTCCTTCTCGAGCGAGAGCAGGGATGCAGTATATAGCCATCAGAGTAAGCTGGACGAGAGAGGAGATGCAGAACACCAGCAGAAGACGGGCCTAATCTACGCCGTCGACCGGAAGTCTTATACTCGGTTCTGTGAGTATACGGAGTGGGAGACGCCCCCAGCCTTTGGAGACAATACACCCTGTCAAGCCGATGTCTCTACACCCTGTCTCCCCGACCTCTCAAGCGGACACACTCCCCAGTTAACCAAGAGCCCCTTCCCTGTCGACCCCTTGTTCCAGCAGTACCCAGCCTAATGT
>CALYOO010000285.1:0-44724 GCA_945261195.1 Cryptosula pallasiana
ATATATATATATTTATATATATATATATATATATTTATATATATATATATTTATAAACACACTATGAAGTGCATCAGTCAAGTAAAGTGCTCGATGAATATTCAGAGCTAAAATATTTAATTTTTTATTTTTGAAAGCAAAATTTATTGAGAATCAAGTACTTTATTACTACTAATTAGTTTCGCGCAGGAGATCGTTGTTTGCACTCTTCAGGTAAACTTTAAAATGAAATTAAATTAAATGCATGATGCTATGATATAAAGGTATGCACAATGGTCAAAGGATGTGAATAGCAGGTCTATCTATATTTGTATGGGCAATGGATAATGGCATGTATAAGGAGTAAATTTATTGTTGTTTACGTAATATTTCCTAATAAATGTTTTCTTTTATGTCTGCATGCTGACACTAACTCATTACGGCTATTCAATGTACTCATTTTTGGATGGCGGATGATGTAGAGTTTTTCTGTAAAGCATAAGTTGCACCGCTTTGTTGCTGTATTGAATGCACTAGTTTGGTCTACGATGCGCCATGTGGTGTTGTAAGGTGTATTGTTCTCTTTCAATGTCCAGATGTAACTGCTCAGTTCTGTTGCGTGTCTTTTACCAATGTTTTTGAATGAGCTTTTGTGGTTGTTAAAACAAGTTTTAAATGTTCCGTCTGTAAGGCCAATATAAGTCACTGGTAGTTTGGAGTTGTCTTCAGTTGTCATTGTTGCCTGATATATTTTTGACTCCTTTAGGCAGTCACCATTCAGTGGGCATTGTTCAGCTTCTCTACAGTTGCAAGATTGTTGAGATGGTTTCAGGGGTCTTAGTTGTTTCTTGTTGTGTCCACTGATGATGGATTTTACGTTTGGGCAACAGCTGTAGCTAATCTTCACCAAGTTTTGGTTAAATATTTTGTGTAATTTGTGGCTGCTTGGGAATTCTGAGTTAAGATGCTTAAAAAACTGGATGCCGATATTTGTGGAAATGTTTGTACTATAGGGTGGGTTGTACCAAATTATGTTGCGTTTTCGTTTCCTTCTGCAATGAATTGGGGAGGTTGAGTCGCTATTGTTTTGGTTATAAGTAAGTTTGAAGTTGTGCCCACTATCTTGTAGTGCTTTCTGGTACGCTGGCGCTGCTTGATCAAATGTGCTGGCATTGGATGAAATGTTTGTTAGTCTTTTGTTGACGGCTTCAGCAATGTTTTTTATGATGTTTATAGGGTGGTTGGATCTTGTGTTGATATATAGTGTTCTGTTGTTTGGCTTAACAAAAGGTTTGTATTCGCTGTTGTTGAGGTTGAGTGTGATATCAAGAAAGTTGACTATCTTTTTATTTGCTTCAATTGTTATCCGTAGTCCATGTTTGTGAAATATTGCGCACAAGTCTTTTTTAATCATGTCTATGTTTCGAGCTGTGTCTCTGATAACTCCAAGGCCATCATCTCTGTATAGACCAAAACTATGTCCATATTTTGTTGAAATAGAGTGTAATAAAAACAATCCTACTAGCTCACATGTCTCGGCTCCGTCATACGATCCCATGGTGACATCAAACTGGTTGCTAGCAGCTCTCTTACCCCACGGCTGTTTTGAGTGGTATATCATTGATTTCTTTGCATGATGTATTATGTGCCTATCTTGTTTGGTGATATTTGTAAATCTGGCAGCAAAATCTAAGGCTGAATCTAGCAACTCTCTGGTTATTGAAGGGTAAAAAGTCGATCACGTCGAAAGCAATGAATGAATGTTGTTTTTTGTTCCTGATGTCATTGAACCATGTTATGACGGCCGCTGTGTTTTTCCAGATGTTGAGGTTTAGTTTGGTCCTGACTTCTGAGGTTATTTGCTCTGTTACTTTTTTGCTAATAATTCCTGTTTCAGATTTGGTCGGGTTGATTAGCCTGCATGTAGTGTTGTTCTGAAAGTTGGGCTTATGGTCTTTGATTGTGATGAAAGACTCGCGTTTTGCTGTTGTTGTTATGCGGTCGTCTAACTCGAGTGCTATTGCTATAGCTTTGTCTTCGTTGGTGATGTCAGAGGTAGTCGACTCGTCTATTTTTTTGTAAGTCTTTGTGATGTTTCTGTAAAGTAGTTGTTGGTAATCTTCTGTGTCCATTCTATACTAGTTAGTTGTTTTATCAGCAGGTATTAGGACCTTGTTGTCTCTTGTAGTGCTCTTGATATCGTGATTGAAAAAATGGCTAGCAATATTTCTACAACAAACGAGTAAGTTATTTTATGCTATGTTTTACAATTTTGTTGCAGTTACATTTATAAATTTATACAACCGTATATATCTATATATATATATATATATACATATATATATATATATATATATATAGATATATACGGTTGTATAAATTTATAAATATATATATATAAATATAAATATAAATATATATATATATATATATATATATATATATATATATATATATATATATATATATATATATATATATATATATATATATATATATATATATATATATATATATATATATATATATATATATATATATATATATATATATATATATATATATATATATATATCTATATATATATCTATATATATATATATATATATATATATATATATATATATATATATATATATATATATATATATATATATATATATATATATATATATATATATAGATATATACGGTTGTATAAATTTATAAATGTAACTGCAACAAAATTGTAAAACATAGCATAAATCAACTTACTCATTTGTTGTAGAAATATTGCTAGCCACTTTTTGTTGTTGTTTTGCAGACTAATGCTTGAAATGAAGTAAAAACGAAAACTGATACTGCTTAGAAAAAATACTTTCTATTTTATACAAAACATTGAAGTCATTTATCAAATATTAATTCGTAGACTGATTTTCTGATCATTACTATCATAAATGATATTGTTTTTAGAAAAAGTGGAAGTTGAATGGGAAGTTGGTTAAAAAATGGGAAGATAGAGTTTAGATAGACTAATAAGCTTAAGCTCTACATACACTTTTGTAAACTTCCTTTCTACCTAGCTAAAATTTTTGGTACATACACTCCTGTAAACTTTCTTGCTACATAGCTAAAATTTTTGAATGTAGAGCATTGGATAAAGAAATTTTACAAGTCCTAGATTGATACTCCTTTAAATATAGCTAGCTAGGACAAAACTTACAATTCATTTGAATGTCAACTCACATCCTTTAAACATATTTTATAGCAAAAATATGATGTGTGATTAACTAGTTCAATTGCAGTTCATTGATATGCTCTACTACAACACACACTACTTCGAGCTATGTAGTCAACTGAACATAACCACAAACAATCATATAGACACATCAACAGTAAAACATCGATGCAGTGTAGTTCCATCTTTATATCATCAGACAGTAAATTAAAATGTGAGAGCTTCAATTATAGTTTACAACATTAAGTATGAGTTAGGAATGTAATAAATACTTTACAGGTATCTGATAGCATTTAAATATGTATATGTAACATATAACTCTTGATTTATTAGACAAAATAGCTTCCTAAAAATAGAAAATACACTATGTATGTTGATACATTGTTTGTATTTCACACAAAAAACACATCCTGAAACTGAATTTATGAGATATTTTAAGAAAAGTAACAGTCTTGGATTTTCAAACTTGTCAGTCTAACTAACAAAACAAATGGATAAAGTCATACTTTGTTCATGTTTTTTTAGATGATACCGGAGATAACTAGAATTAGAGATATAACCACAATCCGTTTAAAATAAGGTTTTGTTGGAAGTGAGTGAATTTGTCATTAAATTTTTGGTGAAAGGCTGTACCCGTATTAACTAATATGTAATCAAACACAATAAAAACAGGATATAAACGCAATCAAGTTCTCTTCCTTTTTAGGTTGAATTGATAAACCTATAATCCCGAAGTCTATGGATGTTTGTCGTTTGTTTTAAATAGAAATAGCATGATAATAAATAGGGCTTAGGCGTAATTAATGACTTTTCTCGAGCGACTTTATAAAGCATAACATTAAAAAGGTCAAAACATATAGGATTAGGCGAGAAATGGTGATTAATGACTTTTCTGGAGTGAGTTTATTAGTGAAGTGACACTTGCGTTATATTATAATTAACTACTTTTTAAAAACTTGTGAAAATGAACTGGTAACATTACGTCAACTGAAATAATGCCTAGAACGTCTCGCATAAATTTTGGTCTGACCAAAAATGGACTGAAAACCTTTAGGGCGAGTACAAAATTATCGTAACTCGCTATAGCGGATAATCTAAGAAATATTTATTTTCTCGTTGCTAACAATTAACGTAAATATTTGTAACGGATGTCACATGATCTCAATCGGTTTTTGCCAACTGAATCACTTAGTTACTCGTAAACATTTGATACTCGCTTGATTTTTTTGTTGATAACAGCAATGTCGCAATTGTGTTTATCGTAAATATTTCAAAAACGGCTATTGCGTGATTCCAGTTGGTTTTTCCTACTGAATCGCTTAGTTACTCGTAAACATTTGAAAACGGCTTGATTTTTTCGTTGATAAAACATGTCGCAAGTATCTTTTAACAAATATTACCGTGATTTCAATCAGTTTTCCTTACTAGATAACTTAGTTACTCATCAACATTTCATAATTGCTTTCATTAATAGTCGTGGCAAAGCAATGTTGTATTTAAAAAATATTACTACGATTCCAACCAATTTCCTTACTGAATTACTTAATTACTCGCCAATATTTCATAACTTATTTCACTAATAATTACAAAGTAATATTGTAAATATATAATGCAGTAGATACTAAATTGACACAAATTTCATTCATATGATTTTAAAACTTAACTAATGTAGTTTTTTACCAGAAATAATAATAATTTTTAAACAAAATCAAAAATTAACGCTGATTACATGTATGGTAAACATAATAACTGTAAATATATATAACTAAAAGAAATATTTATGCTCAAGTCTCCTCGCTTTCTCCTCTAACCTCTCTCCTCTAAACTCTCTCTAGATATATACAAATACAGCTATTTTTATAGTAGACTCGATTTCGAATGCTGATGATATGTAGTCTCAAGTGGATAAATGAAGTTAAAGTACTTTGTACTACACAAAAGTTACTGTAAATTTTAATCATCTAGAGGACTAATGGTATCCTCTTTCCTCTCTCTCAAGATATCTCCTCTCTCTCCTCTAACCTCTCTCCTCTCTCCTCTCTTCCCTCTCTAGATGTATACAAATACAACTATTCTTATATGTAAACTCGATCTCGAATACTGATGATATGTAGTCTCAAGTGAATAAATGAAGTTAAAGTACTTTGTATTACACAAAATTTACTGTAAATTTCAATCATCTAGAGGGTTAATACTCCCTTTTCTCCTCTCTCCTCTTTCCTTCTCTCCTCTCTCTCAAGATATCATATGAGTCAGAATTACAAAAAATCATCAAAACTTAAATGCAATACATTCAAAATCTAGATGCCCTATGAGTTAGAATTATGTATATAATTATGTAAAAGAATTATCAAAACTTGAATGCCATACATTCAAAATCTATATGCCATATAAGTTCAAATTAAGCAAAAAAATAATTAAAACTCAAATGCCACTTAAATGCCACTCAAATGCCACTCAAATGCCCCTCAAATGAAACACAATATTAACTCGGCGAATCCATCCAACGCCGTAAACCCATTGCATAACCCCAGAGGTCTAATCCACAAACAAACACTTGGTAGGGAGATCTGCTCATATATTGCTACTTACAACTCTAAAAATGTTACAAAATTTCCATGTTCCAACACAAGAATAAATACTTAAAGGTATCGTCACATTTTCAAAAGATGTTAAGTCAACTCCCATTTATAATTTTTAGGCTTCGTTTTTGAAAAATATTTAAAAGTTGTCGGCACATTTTGTCAAAATGGTAAAACAACTCCGCTTTTACACAAAAAATTGTGAAAATGTTTTATAATTTGTTTGAAAACCAAGACAGTAGAAGACTTTTTTACAACTGCAAGCATTATACTTTAGGATTTACAGTTTTGTGAATTGGGTGCTGATAGTTTGTCATGATATGACACGATAATTAAGTAATTAGAGTCTTTTTCATAACAATGTTATAGATTCAGTAATACAGATGTGAAACTTGCTCTGTTTCATAACTTGGATGCGTTATGAACGTGGATAATGCAATATTTATTTTGTAATATTATGCAAAGTAATACAGTGAGAATGAAGCATATGGAGTTCTCAACAACAAAACAAATACAATAATGCATTAGGTAAACTAATGACAGAACATTTTTTACATGAAATGTATACAAACATGTGATAATACAAATGAATAAAGTATTCATAAAAACAAGTTTATTCTCTGTATATATAATATATATATAGAGTATTTATAAAAAACAACCTGTTAACTATATATTTTGTGGTAAGAAATTATAAAATAAGACAGTTGCATAAAGCCTATTTCAGAGCCATGATAATACTAAAAAGTATAGCGAAATGAAAAAATTAAAATTCTCCTAAGAGTGCAGTTAATACAAGAATTTCTTCTTGCGAAAAATCTGAATTTTTTTGCATTTTCTGTCTAATAGGCGCTAATTTCAATTTAACACAATCATGAAAACCTTTTTTTTTCAGTCCATCTTTTATATTCAAAATTTATTTAACTGAACTTAAATCAATTTTCTTATTATCAATCTTTTGGCTTTCTTGTAAATCTACTCGAGTTTGAGGATTATCTGTTACAGTATTAGATTCTAGAACACTGGTTTTTGGACTGCACTGTGAACTACCAACAGAAATTAAGTCATTATTACTTTCTTCAGTTTCTGAAAGATCAGAATCTGAAGATATAAGAGCTCTCATTTTTTTACACTGGTTTTTAAGCAAAAGCTTTAGATCTACAACAGCCGGTTTTTTAGCTATTGCCAACCATTTACTCCCTAATTCAAAATCTAAATCAATGTATTCAGAAAAATGACCTTCTATTGGCTAGAGATATACTAACGCAAAACTTTTTGGGAAAGTTACATCCATAACTAATTTAGAATACTTTTTATTAATAAATAAAACAAAATTATTATAACTAGCGATATCAACAATAATAAACATTTTAGTTTTCAAAATACAACTATGTTGCTGGAGATCTCTCAAAGTTGTATGGGGTTTTCCGCGTAAATAATAAAAAATGAACAAGTGAGCAAAAAAATGTCTTGAAAAAACTTTGGCCAGGCTCATGCAACTCCCCCAATTTAAACTTCTTACCACAAAATATGCACGAAATGTTGTTTTCTTTTCCTTCCAGTGCTTTGCTCAGCGACTTTGTACAATACGCTACCAACATCATCGAAAGCACTGAAAGGAAATATTTCGGCCTTTTGTTATCAATATCTACAAGCAAAATAAACAAATTCTCATTATATATAGATAACCTTCTTGACTATGGTATATGTACATAAGGATAGTGCATATCACTTACACTTGAAACACTCTCTATCTTCTTTTATATCTTCATCTAAAAGACTCACTTGTCTGTATTTACTTAGTTGCGGATTCTCTGCTTGAACTAAAATAGAAAATACGAGTGTAGTTATGTTATTTTGAAAACATTTTATCAAATTGAATGAGAATGTAGTAAACAATATTTTCATCATACTCACATTCAAATGTGTGACAGTCGTAGTAGAAAAAGGATTCATCCTTCCCGATGCATTGACCGCTTGCAATGAAGCGTGTAGATGTTTTTTCTACAAAAATAACGTAGTAAATGTAGAGTCATTATTATTTTACCAACAGACAAATTTACATTTTTCATTAAAACAGAAAAAAATACTTACTCATAGCAATATGTGTGGTAGCACTGGTCTTTTTTACCTTCTCCTCTGCTTCCCCAAAACATTCTTCAATCCATCTCAACGTTTCATCATCCGTAGAACTTAATAAAACAATAAATCAAGATTGTGATTAATTAAAAGCTCTATATAATACAGTTGAATAATAAAGTCTCAGTAATATACTTACATAGCGCTGAAATCTATTTTATCTATATTCAGATGTAATCCCTCATTTGAGGTTGTAGACTTACAAGTAATATTTATATATACGTTTGTATAAATTTATAAATGTAACTGCAACAAAATTGTAAAACATAGCATAAATCAACTTACTCATTTGTTGTAGAAATATTGCTAGCCATTTTTTGTTGTTGTTGTTTTGCAGGCTAATGCTTGAAATGACGTAAAAACGAAAACTGATACTGCTTAGAAAAAATACTTTCTATTATATACAAAATATTGAAGTCATTTATCAAATATTAATTCGTAGACTGATTTTCTGATCATTACTATGATAAATGATATTGTTTTTAGAAAAAGTGGAAGTTGAATGGGAAGTTGCTTAAAAAATGGGAAGATAGAGTTTATATAGACTAATAAGCTTAAGCTCTACATACACTCCTGTAAACTTCCTTTCTACCTAGCTAAAATTTTTGGTACATACACTCCTGTAAACTTTCTTTCTACATAGCTAAAATTTTTGAATGTAGAGCATTGGATAAAGAAGTTTTACAAGTCCTAGATTGATACTCCTTTAAATATAGCTAGCTAGGACAAAACTTACAATTCATTTGAATGTCAACTCACATCCTTTAAACGTATTTTATAGCAAAAATATGATGTGTGATTAACTAGTTCAATTGCAGTTCATTGATATGCTCTACTACAACACACACTACTTCGAACTATGTAGTCAACTGAACATAACCACAAACAATCATATAGACACATCAACAGTAAAACATCGATGCAGTGTGTGGCTTGTATGGATATTTCCATGAGGATGTAGAATTGCTTGTCAGGATAAACTGCAATTATAAATGTTTAAGTGTGTGCTTTTATTGCTATCATCTAATCCTCTATTATCATTGTGTGTATATATATTAATGTTGTTGATGGTTGAAGTTAGTTGAGTTGTGGTCTCAGGTCAAGTCAATACATGTCAAACGTGAACCTACAAGCTATTTCGGCTTTACTATGTCTGTAAAGATATCTGATCTTGTGAAGTGCTATGAGGACAATACTAGAAGTGGTGACTTCAGTGACTGGTGTGACAAACTAGAGTTAGTTGCAAAGCTACAGAAAGTAGAGGATTTATCATCGTTCTTGCCACTGTTCCTTGGTGGTTCTGCGTTTGCTGTCTACAAGCAACTCTCGGATGATGTGAAGAAGGATTTGCACAACTTAAGACTGAGTTGCAAACAGCCTTTGGAATAGACAGTTTTGCTGCATATGAGCAGCTCTGTTCTCGTGTATTATCAGAAGGAGAGGTTGTTGATGTGTCCCTTGCAGATTTGCGACGACTAACATCATTGATGGGACAATCAGACCCTGAACCGTTATTAAAGTGTGCGTTTGTTGCAGGATTGCCTGTGGAAGTGTCCACTCAACTCAAATCTATTGTGGCAGTAGAGACGCTTTCTCTTGCAGACATCGTTACCAGGGCACGAATGATATTATCTACAGCCAAAAGTAAGCCCTTGACTGCATGCGCTGCTGGACAGAGATTGACTGACCATGGTAGAAAAGCCAAAGACTGTGCATCAACAAGGAGCAACTATAGACATACTAGATATGGTAGAGCGGGCTATAGAAGACAAGACATCGAATGCTGGCGCTGTCACCAGAGAGGACATGTTCAACGAGAGTGTACACAGGCGGGAAACGCAGGTGGGGGAGCATCTGCACCGTTACTCTCCCAATAATGTAAGTACATCGGTGCTACCTTTTCGATATGTTCAAGTATTTGGACTTCGAGTGAAGGCTCTGGTTGACAGTGGCTGTGAACAATCTGTAATAACAGAGCATTTGGCAAATGAAGGAGGAATGAGACCGAAAGGACCTTTGCAAACAGTAGCCATGCTCAACGAGTTAACAACGCAATGTTCAAGTATAGGGAATGTAAGAGTAAAGATACATGGTGCACAGACTGTAACATTGAACTGTTTGGTAGCACCAGCATTAGTGTGTGGGTGTTCAATGATCCTGGGAATGGATGCCATTGCAAAGCTGGGTGGTGTACACATCACTAGCAACAGTCAAGCACTATTTAAATGGGATCAACAGGAAACGGTCACTGCAGTAGCAATTGGTAAATCGTCGTCACAAGATGGAGCTATGATCGAGCAGTTACGATTGATGACAGTGATTTTACTGCAATATTTGATGGAAAGATATGGACAGTAAAATGGAAGTGGAAAGAGGCTGAACCGGTGTTACGTAACACATGCCATGAGTACACTGTACATCCTGATAGGCGCAGTGAATATGACGCTGAAGTTCAACAGTGGATTAAAAATGATTGGCTACAGCTGTATGATGAACAGATCCATGGAAAGGTCGATGGCATTATTCCACTCATGGCTGCCGCTCAACCTAACAAACCCAAGAAAGTTCGTCCGGTAATGGATTATAGCAAGGAGCTAAACAGTTACATCAACAGTAATCCAGGAGCAGACACTGCCATATGCCAGGACAAATTGAGGAGATGGCGTTTACAAGGTAAAAATGCCAGCATATTGGACTTGAAGAAGGCATACTTGCAAGTGCATATAGACAAACATTTACAAAGATTTCAGGCTGTAAGGTATGAAGGTAAACTTTATGTAATGACTCGCATGGGTTTTGGGTTAAATGTTGCACCCAAGGTGATGTCTAGGATATTATTGAAGGTTTTGTCATTGAACAACAGAATAGATGTCGGCACTGACCATTACATTGATGACATATTTGTTAATGAGCAAATTGTTTCTGTTAGAACTGTTCAAGAGCATTTAGCAAGCTTTGGTCTAGTCACTAAGGAGCCCATATCACTAGTGAATGCAAGAGTATTAGGGCTGAGAGTAGTAAGTGACAGTGCGGGACAAACAAATTGGAGTAGAGATGGAATAGTACCAACTGCAGACAGCACTATGACTAAGCGTGAGTTGTTCTCTGTATGTGGCAAATTAATAGGTCACTACCCAGTGGCTAACTGGCTGAGGATTGCTGTCAGCTACATAAAGAGATGCACTAATGACATTGACTGGGATTCTAGAGTGTCTTCTCGTGTATGGAGTATGCTAAATGAGACTTTAATTAGAATAGCTGGCAATGATCCAGTAGCAGGCAAGTGGAGTGTTACTACAGATGGCAAGGGAACACTTTGGTGTGATGCTAGCAGTATTGGAATAGGGGTATGCTTGGAAATAGGTGGACATGTTGTAGAAGATGCCAGTTGGTTAAGAAAAGCTAATGACGGAGCCCATATTAATGTTGCTGAGCTGGAAGCTGTAGTAAAAGGAATCAACTTGGCTTTAAAATGGAACTTAAAGGATTTGAGAGTCATCACCGACTCAGCAACTGTGCATGGCTGGGTAAATTCTGTTGTTCTAGATAGCCATCGCCCTAAAGTGACAGGATTATGTGAGATGATAGTGAGAGACGTTTGGGGATTATTGCTGAACTTACCAACCAATATGGACTGAAACTGGACATTGCACTAGTGAGATCGGAGAAGAACATTGCTGATTCACTTACCAGGGTAGATAAAAGATGGTTAGCACAGCAGCCTGTTGCAGCAGTGGTGACACATCCAGCTAAGTTCTACGAGTTAGCACGTACACTACATGATGCACATCATCTTGGAGTCAATAGAACATTGTATTTAGCTAAACGTAAGTTTGGTAATTCAGTAGATAAAAGTACCATTGAACAGATTGTTAAAGATTGTCATGTATGCCGTCGTGTAGATCCAGCACCAGTGAGGTGGGAGAAAAGAGCATTAGATGTAGAGGATTCTTGGAGTAGACTAGCTGTTGATATCACACACTATTGTGGCTTACCGTATTTGACTGCTGTTGATTGTGGCCCAAGTAGATTTGCTGTATGGATGAAGCTAAGGAATGAAACATCTGATGCTGTTATAGCACAGTTGGAGAGACTTTTCAGTGAACGTGGCCCTGTAACAGAGCTGCTATCTGACAATGGTCCATGCTTTAAGAGTGGAAACATGAAAAGTGCTATGGATAAGTGGAGTGTAACGCAAATATTTAGCTGTGCTTATAGAGCGACTGGAAATGGCATCGTTGAACGGAACCACCGCACCATCAAACGGATGGCCACACGCAGTGGCAGAAGTATTGCAGAGATGGTATTTATTTACAACAACACACCAACTGATGAGGGAACAATACCAGCGAAACATATCTACTCATATGACACCAGAATGCCAGATATATCGTCAATGAATACTAAAAGCCGGGAAACTGGTTGCAATCCCTACCATGTTGGTGACCATGTGTATATCAAACCAGTAAACAACCGATGTACATCACTATGGAAGATAGGCTGCGTAACAAAGCTTATCTCCAACACAACAGTTGAAGTGGATGGTACAAACAGGCACATCAGTGACATTAGGTTAGCCTGGCGGCGAGGTGAGAATGTTAGCTTGAGTGACATCGAGGTAGACCTTGGCAGCAATGGTGAGGACACAGGAAATGATGATGTTGTAGTTCAGGAAGGTGCAGAAGAGGCGGTAATAAATGATGGATGTGGAGACGTAGAAATAGCCGTCCGTAATAGACCAATTCGTAATAGACGCCCTCCCCAATGGCTAGCAGACTTTAATATTGATTGATTTGATCTTGAAGATCAAGGGGGAATGTGGCTTGTATGGATATTTCCATGAGGATGTAGAATTGCTTGTCAGGATAAACTGCAATTATAAATGTTTAAGTGTGTGCTTTTATTGCTATCATCTAATCCTCTATTATCATTGTCTGTATATATATTAATGTTGTTGATGGTTGAAGTTAGTTGAGTTTTGGTCTCAGGTCAAGTCAATACATGTCGAGCGTGAACCTACACAGTGTAGTTCCATCTTTATATCATCAGACAGTAAATTAAAATGTGAGAGCTTCAATTATTGTTTACAACATTAAGTATGAGTTAGGAATGTAATAAATACTTTACAGGTATCTGATAGCATTTAAATATGTATATGTAACATATAACTCTTGATTTATTAGACAAAACAGCTTCCTAAAAATAGAAAATACACTATGTATGTTGATACATTGTTTGTATTTCACACATAAAACACCTCTTAAAACTGAATTTATGAGATATTTTAAGAAAATTAACAGTCTTGGATTTTCAAGCTTGTAAGTCTAACTATCAAAACAAGTGGATAAAGTCATACTTTGTTCATGTTTTTTTAGATGATACCGGAGATAACTATAATTAGAGATATAACCACAATCCGTTTAAAATCAAGTTTCGTTGGAAGTGAGTGAATTTCTCATTAAACTTTTGGTGAAAGGTTGTACCCGTATTAACTAATATGTAATCAAACACAATAAAAACAGGAGATAAACACAATCAAGTTCTCTTCCTTTTTAGGTTGAATTGATAAACCTATAATCCCGAAGTCTATGGATGTTTGTTGTTTGTTTTAAATAGAAATAGCATGATAATAAATAGGGCTTAGGCGTAATTAATGACTTTTCTCGAGCGACTTTATAAAGCATAACATTAAAAACGTCAAAACATATAGGATTAGGCGAGAGATGGTGATTAATGACTTTTCTTGAGTGAGTTTATTAGTGAAGTGACACTTGCGTTATATTATAATTAATTACTTTTTAAAAACTTGTGAAAATGAACTGGTAACATTACGTCGACTGAAATAATGCCTAGAACGTCTCGCATAAATTTTGGTCTGACAAAAAATGGACTGAAAACCTTTAGTGCGAGTACAAAATTATCGTAACTCGCTATAGCGGATATTCTAAGAAATATTTATTTTCTCATTGCTAACAATTAACGTAAATATTTGTAACGGAGGTCACATGATCTCAATCGGTTTTTGCCAACTGAATCACTTAGTTACTCGTAAACATTTGATACTCGCTTGATTTTTCCGTTGATAACAACAATGTCGCAATTGTGTTTATCATAAATATTTCAAAAACGGATATCGCATGATTCCAGTTGGTTTTTCGTACTGAATCGCTTAGTTACTAGTAAACATTTGAAAATTGCTTGATTTTTTCGTTGATGAAAAATGTCGCAAGTATCTTTTAACAAATATTACCATGATTTCAATCAGTTTTCCTTACTAGATTACTTAGTTACTCATCAACATTTCATAACTGCTTTCATTAATAGTCGTTGCAAAGCAATGTTGTATTTAAAAAATATGTTTCTATGATTCCAACCAATTACCTTACCGAATTACTTAATTACTCGCCGGTATTTCATAATTTCTTTCGCTAATAATTACAAAGTAATATTGTAAATATATAATGCAGTAGATACTAAATTGACACAAATTTCATACATATGATTTTAAAACTTAACTAATGTAGTTTTTTACCAGAAATAATAATAATTTTTAAACAAAATCAAAAATTAACGCTGATTACATGTATGGTAAACATAATAACTGTAAATATGTAACTAAAAGAAAATATTTATGCTCAAGTCCTCTCTCTCCTCCAACCTCTCTGCTCTAAACTCTCTCTAGATATATACAAATACAGCTGTTTTTATTTGTAGACTCGATCTCGAATGCTGATGATGTGTAGTCTCAAGTGGATAAATGAAGTTAAAGTACTTTGTATTACACAAAATTTACTGTAAATTTTACTCATCTAGAGGACTAATGGTATCCTTTCTCCTCTCTCCTCTTTCCCTCTCTCCTCTCTCTCAAGATATCATATGAGTCGGAATTACAAAAAATTATCAAAACTTAAATGCCATACATTCAAAATCTAGATGCCCTATGAGTTAGAATTGTGTATATAATTATGTAAAAAAATCATCAAAACTTGAATGCCATACATTCAAAATCTATATGCCATATAAGTTCAAATTAAGTAAAAAAATAATCAAAACTCAAATGCCACTTAAATGCCACTCAAATGCCCCTCAAATGAAATACAATATTAACTCGGCGAATCCTTTCAACGCTGTAACCCATTGCATAACCCCCGAGGTCTAATCCACAAAAATACACTTGGTAGGGAGATCTGCTCATATATTACTACTCCTATACATCCACTACTACTGGAGTACGCTCGAACGCCTACAGCAGTGCAGCTGCACTACCGCTTAGCTTCAACCAGCAGGAAGGACTTTACCCGCTTCCAGTAGCTATTCTTATCATGGCATGTGTCTCATGCTGTTTTGTTTATGTAGTTTCAACCAATCATATATTTATACGCATCTTTGATTTTGTGTCTTATTTTTATAGACTTGCTTTAGCCCAGCAGGGCAGTTAGAGTTAGTGTTTAGTCGTGCTCAGACATTGTTTGTGAGATACTGTCTAGGAGTAGTGCGTGCTCAGCTAGTGGAACACTAGCCAGTTATAGCCAAGACAGCTGAGGATTCATTCAGGACTACAGAGAAGAGATTCCCAGAAGTGTATAAGAAGAAGACGCTTTGAACTATTGTAGGAATGCCCAGCTAAGAGACTATACCGCCAGATGCCTACCTTCAGTATTCGGGCACCAGCATTTAGAGATATTACAATCACTTCTTATTGTTATACCTAGTAGCAATTTTGTGCGTGTTGAGTAAAGTGAAGTGATAAAGTAAGTGCTAGCACTTTCAATCTACTAGAATCTGTTTGGCCGGTTGCCAAATACCGTTGTGTCTGCTAACAAGCAGCACCCTGTCTTCTCTAGCTCAGAGAGACATTCTATCCTTGCACTCTGGAGCCACAGCTACCACTGAAACACAGAGTGAGCCATTGTAACAAAGCATCTTGCAGTTCCAGTGGCCGTATTCTTCTCTTAACATGGGAAAAACCGTTACAATATTTCTGTATTAGCAACTATCAAAGAAGCAGTGTTAAAACAAAAATGGCATATGAATGCAGCAACAGCACATTTTTCTGACAACAATGACTAGCTTTGAGTAAGAAAAAACCAGTGGTGGTGGTAGTGGTGGTGGTGGTAGTGGCAGCAGCGAGCAGTAGTAGTAATGGAAGAGTAGTTCCAGCAACATCAATAGCCAAAGAAGGGGTATGGGGTAGAAGGGGTAGTAGCAATACAAGTTTTGGCAGTTGTAGCAGTGGTAGATAGATGGCAACAACAGTAGTATAGTAGTAAAAGGGTTATTAGCAGTAACAGTAAAATCACTAACAACAATAGTAGCGAAGGAAGTAATAGCAGTAGTCCTAAAAGGAGCAATGACAGGAGCAGTAAAGGGAGTCACATTATTAGTAAATGTAGCAAAAACAGTGGTGGCCAAAGGAATAGCAGGGATACTAGTAGTAACTTATTAGTGATAGGTGCACCAACCATTTATTAGCAGTATTTTTAGAGGATCAAGAAAAGTAAAACTAGCAGTACATGTAGTAGTAGTAGTAGTGGTAGTGGTAGTGGTAGTGGTAGTGGTAGTGGTAGTGGTAGTGGTAGTGGTGGTGGTGGTGGTGGTGGTGGTAGTAGTAGTAGCAATGTTAACAGTATGAGCCGATTCAGTAGTGAGCACTTGCGACAGGTTTACAAATTCACTTGGGTTGACAAGTATAAAAACAAACAATTGATTACACCACACGTTTGTCAAATTTAATTTTCATGAGCTTTTCATTATTCACTCAACCGTCAAAACAGACTTCCATAATAATTGGTGGTGGCAGTAAATAGCCGGAGAGACCAGACATGGGAGAATAAGTATTTAGATACCAAAATACCTGCACTGTAATTATTGAGTGATTCGGGTACGCAAAAACTAAGCTGAAATTGTTGCAATGAACAAAATAAGGATGCATTTACACATTTTTGCTGAATTAAAATGCTTGATTATTTCCAACAATACAATAATAGTAATTGGTATTACAACTAATAATATGTCAATATTATGGAATTTTTCACAATTTTTCAATTTGACTCAGATTGTGAATAAAATTCAATAATAATGACAGCTTGAACTATCATTATTAATTTATAATAACTATCTTAATTAATAAATTAGTGTTATTTTGATGCTAACCCTAATGATAAATAATCGCAATAAAAATGAGGATTCATTGGTTCAATTTTTTGGTCATTGTCAATCGGTGATTTGTTTTATCAATTAATGGCAATGTTCATTAAAAAAATTACCAGCAATTATGGTATTACAACTAATAACCCTTAGTGATAATTAATAATTTATAGAGATCAGCTGCGTTTTCTGATGCAGCCAAATAAACGTGTTTAGACAGCATTGGCTGTTATTATTTAAGGTTGGTTGTTGATACGTAGCTGTGGATATTTGGTACGTTCCAAGAGTGAAGATACTTTAGGAATCAAAAACTCCCGAGTTGCAGTTGCTCAATCATTATAGTGAATGCATTTACAGAGTTTCTGTCAGTCACAGAAAATTTGATTTGCAAAGTACCCAGATTACTTCAAAATTGTGTGTACTGGACAGTGTTATGGTGGGAAATACCCTTTATAACTTTAGCCTGGAATCTTAAGTCTATGGACGTCTTATGCGAATAGAGTAAATATGTTCAGTTATGAATATGGTAATACAATGAGAGAGAGAGAGATTTGAGTTAGAGTGGTGTGTATTGCTATGATGTCAAAAGATGGTATAATAGATGTTATTAATTACACAGATATTATAACATATATAAGTAAAATATGCTATAAAGTCTTAAGACACCTGACCTAGACTGCAATCGCTCAGTCCAATCTTCATACGTCTATGATGATGTTAGGTTGCGGAAAGAGGATGACTGTATGTCAAGCCTCTGTATTTATACTAGAGTTAATGCGAGTAAGTGCTGACGCAAGTGTTCTAATTTGGGAACAGCCTGAGGTCCTTTATTACATTGTGTCCTTCACTACAGTTGTGTATTTATATTACTTTCTTTTAGGATCCCTGGAGTACATCTTAAGAAGTTGAACTTGTGGTGGAATGTCGTTTATGCAAGGCTGTGGAAGGTCCTGTTTGTCATTTTTAATGTCTTGAGCTCTGCGGTGGAATGTTGTTACACAAGCTTGCCAAGATCCTGTTTGCCAGCTTAACGCCTTGAGCTTAGCGGGAGCACGGCACGGTTATTGTATTTTGGGTGACTTTGATCCTCTCGTGTTATGGCATTACTTGGTAGATATGATTTATGGAGTCTGGAGCTTCTTGCCGATGTACCTTGTGATAAACATAAAGTTAGCTGCTGACTTACTTGTGCTTATAACAATCGCCGGATGGAAAATTAATTCGTCCTCGAATTCGTCTGTAGGGCGCTGGTGTACGTAGGCGTAAGGTTGGGGTCAGGTGTCAGAGTATTTAAAAAAAATCAAAATTATATTTTCCTAATGAGGCAAAAACAGTTTGTCGGTGATGCGTATTGGGCTTTGTCTTCCTGATTGGTAGGTTAGTTTTATTCTGGTAGAGACTTCTGGGTTGATGGGTAACTTCTATTCTGGTAGGTAAGGGGGTTTTTATATTGACTTTGTGTGAAATGGTAGTATAGGGGAGATCTGCTTGCGGTTACTTCTATGTTGGTAGGTAGTTTGTTTATCTTGTCTTCTTGTTGGTTTGACATGATGGTATGGGGGAAGTCTGTTTGGGGGTAATTGGTTGTTCTGGTTGTTGGTTGATTTGTGGTGGTTGGTGGGGGTTCGTGTGGTTGTTATAGATAACACTTGTTCATTGCTTCAAAGATCTCCTGGGGAAAAGATCATAGCGTCCACGCCATGATTGCTTGGAATGTGGTATTCTGACGGGTTGTCATCGTAGGGTATATGCTGTAGAACATCTCCTCTGTACACGATCACTAACGCACTGCTCGGCCTCATTTCACAATTGTTCTGAACTCAAAAATTTCATAATATGTGGAGTAAATAAAGTAACCATCACCCGTATTCATAGCTACATAAGTGAGTAAAATGAAAGTAAAATAAAATTTATATAGCCGAATCTTGAATAAAGCTTAACTGCCTACTGCTTTGGAAAGTTCAAAATATCAGTACCTACAAAACAACGCTCCTAAGCGGGCGTGTGGAATCTGTTTAGTATCGTTAGGTAATTAATCTTTGAGTGGTCTCATCAATCACATGACATTTGTCTAGCCTAATTCGTATGCTTAAGTAAGTATAACAATGTTATAAGAATCTTTCATTTGGTTTTCTCTTTAATATCTGCTCAAAGTAATGTCTACTTTCTTCGAGAGTTATTTACAAAACAAGTTAACCAGAAATAATGTTTATGGTTTACACAATCCAAACTCTCGTATAGACTAGCAGAAAACATAAAATAAATTGATGGACCGCACAATTGATTGAAGTAGGGTAAGCGCTGCAAGGGAACTTGAACAAGTTAGGTAATAACAAGGCACATAGTGCGAAGAATGGATCTTAGTGCAAACTTCTGGTGAAAGCTGCGGTCAAGTCATCATTCTTAAGTCTTACTTACGTAGGTCCTATTTAGTATATAAGTGTGGGCCTCCTTCAGTGTAGTCATATTCAGCAATGGCATCTAGCAGTACTTGTGAGTTTTGTGGGATCTTGAGGCAGGAGGGGCTATCTGTGGGGGAGTACTTGAAAAAAATGGTGCAGGCTGTGCGCGACAGCTGCCAAGGGAGATACAGGTAATTGTCTATGGGTTCCTCAGTGTTGTGACCTTCAACTAGACTTTAATAAGAACAACATGCAATTGGTTAGACTTATGCTTCCTTTTCCTTGCCTTAATCCTTTATCTATGGTTGTAGTAATGAAGAGCTCGAGAGTGCTATTGCTGCGGCCAGGCAGCTGGCTGACGGGTCCAGCAGCACTTGTAGATTGAGCGTAGAGGATGTGTTCGAGGGGCAAGGGCTGGCTGCTGCAGAGGCTGAAGTCTCCAGCACCCAGGAAATCTCAACCAACGGCCTCATGCCAGGGGGCATGGAAGATGAGGAGTGGCACGATGTCTTTGAGGACTGTGACGCAGCCTGCCGCGAGGAGATCCTGATTCTCGGAAGGTCACGATGCGTGCATAGCTGCAGGCTGTGCCGCAACTGTAACGGCCTTACTGAGGCAGATGTCTTCTATGAATGCGGCCAGCTGGGCTTTTTTAACAAGCCTACCTCCGGGTAGTCCCTCTCTCTCTTTTCTCTTTTTTTTTTTGAGTTACACAACAATCTATGATTTATGTTATTATTTCTTTTTCAAAATAATAATATTACTCGCAACCTCGTGATGTCTTGGCTTCTTTGGTTGTTATCCACTTGTTTTTGTACTGTTGTACAATTGTGGTGAATCCACTAGATGCGGTTAGATATGTGCTGGTTAAATAGAATCTTGTTGTTTCATGCTTAAAATTAAGTGATCCGTGCATATGAATGAGGGAAGCGGATAATAAATCCAGTGGTGTCAAGGTTGACGAAGATTAATTGACAGTGTTAGCCAACTGACTCCTGTCTAGTCGCTTGTAAAGAGGGTTGCAACAATGTTGTGATGGGATGCATCTCAACTGGTGTTACAAAAGGGCGGTGAAATTGAGGTACGATGGTACGGCCAGAAAATTGGCGTTAATCGATGGATCGGTAATAATAGTGATCGATCGTTATGATATTGGGAGTGTGAGAGTGTGGTAGCAACAATGAATAAATTCAATGGTGGAATGATGACAATAATAATAAAAAAAAAGACAACCAATCAACAGTTACAGTAAATTTAATCTAATAACTAACAATAATCATTCTATATCTTAAGATAGTACTGGTATAATCATATTAGTGGGTGGTAGTGAGATTTTCACTTATTTATGCAATGCAGTCAACAACCTGATGCTTAAGAAGCATAGGTGACTGTGTGTATGTATGTGTTAATTGTCGCTAATAAATTTGGTTTTGTTCATGAATGTCAGACGAGGCTGTGTATCCGGAATAACTCACTGAGATATGTAACCTGGGATGACAACTCTTGTGAAAACATAGGGAGTTTTCTACGCGGTATTTGCGTAATGAGTTGGTGATAGGCTAAGTTGTCATTCACGTGGGGTCACGTGTCGTTAATTCCTGGTAGGCGCAATTTTAATCATTCGCTGTAAAACATTTATTGCCAACGACGTACATACATATCTTCTTCCTCCTTATCATTATTACTATCATTTTTAAAGTTTGTTGGTGGATATGTCGGCACCCGTCGTTGTACTAGTGGCAACCTGTGTTCTATGGTTAATGCGGTAAGGATTTTAATTAATTGTGATGATAGTATCTATAGATAGATTCAATTGCTGTTGTTGTTTCTAGAATCAAAAGAATAGCTCGTGTTAACTACTACCACTATTAATTATTATAATTATTATTACCGTGATCATAAAATTTAATTAATTAAAATAATTACCTCCCTCACTTATTTATCATATTGCTGTTGTATTATTATTTCTTTCAAGAATTACGTCTTGTTGGTGCTTGTTTATTAACCGAGATTCCATTGATGTTTAAGTGGCGCATTTTCTTGTCTTAGTTGTGTTGATAATTGTAGCAGTAGTGGTAGTTAATTCCATACTTTAATGGTTTTTGCTGGTGTATCATAGAGACCTTCCTGCAGCCCTGGCTGCACATGCTTTGGCACGAGTGTGGCCTGTTGGCCAACTACTGCTGTCGTTACTACTAGAGTGCGAGTCAGCAGCTTTGACCCGTCCACTCCCGTGGCGGCTGAACTGGCCAGCTTTATCGCCAGTACAACCCAGGACCTGCCTGTGATCGTCGGTGAGGAATTCACTACCACAACACCTCTCTCTGTCACAACTACTACTATAGCTCATTACGATAATGATATTGTGGCCATCGATTCTACGGTGTTCTCGTCGATCGTGGATCCTGACGTATTGCTGACCACTGAGACCTCTTTTCTATCGACTAGTAGCAATCTCAGCTACACTAGCACTTCTGCTGCAAATGCTGTTGGCTTGTCCATTCTATCTGCTGTGGTGTATCCTCAAACCACTACTGATTCATTGATGGAGTCGGTTGCTGGCGGTAACACCTCTATTGCGACAGTGGAGGCTGCTACTGTCGTATCCACTCCGGTGTTAATCGGTGAATCACTTCCTGGTGTTCCGTTTATTGTTCCTGATAAGCTTGGTAAGGGGTATCCACTTTCATATTTGTTTTCAAAATTTTTCTTTTTCTTGATATTTTGTTGTTGTTTTAATTTTAGACTGGACCATCCTGGGACCCATAATTGCCAGTCTGGCAACTTTGGCCTGTGTTGTAGTTATTATATGCCTTTTCAAAAAATGTAAAAAAATAAATGTAAATTGTAAATCGGTCTTCATTGTTATATGTGACAGTTGTGGTAGGGCTCACGGGCTGTTTAAGTGCTTGCTTGTGCGGCATATTGTATAGCTTGCGTCGGCGTGGAATAGCTCCAGTTGTCATTGTTTAAAGAAAATTATCGATAATTGCATCAGCATAGTGTTCAGCCAATTGCTTTAGCCTTCGTGTATGCTGCTACTGCATGTCAGTGCTTCCTCAATTAATTTCGTGATTATTGTATAATAAAGTAATAGTTTTAAGTAATCGGCATTGTATCAGTCGTTTGTCGGTTTGACTTCTCGTCAGTGTACCGAAATATTGTAAGGTGAATAATCAGCTAGCTTGAGTAAACAAAGTCAGCTTCTCGCTTCCTCCTTGGTCTCTTTCGCAGCACATATTTACTATTATGTCTTTCTTCTGTCGGTTGTTCATTGTTGTGTTCCATTGGTAGTGACTCATTCATGTCATCATGCTGTTTGTTAATACAATCTTGTTTTGTAGATCTCCTGTTAGGACGAATGGGCTGTCTACTGCCACTTGGGTGATCATCTCCTACTCCATACTGTGATCCTACATCTGTCTGTCGGGATGGATCTTCATCATTGGAACTGTCTGAATCTGTATCACGCATCGCATCCTGTTGTCCAGTGGACCTGGAGTGATCGGAACAATTAGCCTTAAAGGTCTTGTCTCCATCATCATTGGGTGAGTCATCCTGTGTATTATCATACTTGAGTGGAGTTAGATCCTCCGCTGGGGTTGTTTCTATTTTGTTGTTAACAGTTGGTGTGGGTTGGGGTAGGTCATGTAGTTGTGGTTCGTCCTCTTCCGTTGTCAATTCGACCGAGGGGGGTTCAAAATCTATCGAAATGTCTGAATCATCTCCTCTGATGAGTGGTCCAATCTGTGGCTTTAAATTGTTCAAGTGAACTCGAAATGGGGTTTGGTCCAGTTTTTCTAACGGTTGTATGAGGGCTGTGGTATCGGTGAGACTTTTCACCACAAAAGTGCTACGCCATCTCTTGATTAGCTTGCTACTTTTGTTCTTGTAACCCCGTTTGTCATGGTATAGTACATAATCTCCTGTTTGGATGTCAGTGGGTCTTGTCTTTTTGTCATAGTACTCCTTTTGTTTGGCTTTACCCTTTTCTGTCATCTCTCTAGCGTGTTGCCATACATCCGTCATCCGTTCATTTAGCTTGGACGCATAGTTTTCATTATTGTCCTCCACTGCTTTGGGTTCTGGCTTTGTCAAATCATATGGTAATCTCATTTCTCTGCACATCAGTAATGCGCTAGGGGAGAAATAATTGTGGTGTGTTTACTTGAGTTGTGGGCAAGCTGACAAAACGGTACATATCGAGGCCAATCGTTTTGTGTAGTGGGGTTTACATAGTGTGATAGCATGTCTGCGGTGCTTCTATTGTATCTCTCTAATTGCTCATTTGACTGTGGATGGTAAGGGGTTGTCCTTCTGTGTTCCACATTGAGTACTTTGTTAACACCGGCAATCAGTTCGCTTGAGAAGTTCTTTGCCCGGTCCCTTAAAAGTACCTTTGATGCTCCGTATCTGCAGAATATTTGTTCAACGTAGATTCTTGCTACTGTTAAAGCCGTTTGATTTTTTGTGCATATCAGCTCTGTCCATTTTGTGAAATGGTCCGTGAATACTAGAATGTGTTTCATTCCACACTCGCTTTGTATGAAAGGTCCCAGGAAGTCAATGGAGACGACTTCCCATGGTTGGTGTGCCATCATTGTTCCCAAAGGCACCCTCCTTGCTGTAGCTGGATTTTTTCTTTGTTGACAGGAAAGGCATTCACTAATGTACTTCTCCACTTCCCTTGCCATAAATGGAAACCAGTACTTCTCCTTGAGTTTCATCAAAGTCTTCGTCACACCTGGATGCATAGAGGTGATGTCCTCATGAGCCGCATACAACAGTAGTGACCTTTGTACTGCAGGTATGGCTGGTAGCAATTTTCCTTCTTCCTTCCTGTAGAGTATTTCACTGTACATTTCAAAGTCTTCACTGTTCGTGACAATGTCCCGTTTCTTGGCTTTGCCAGCATCCATAGGGAATTTTTCCTTGCTCAGATATAGGCGTATTGGTCCTAAAAAGTAGTCTCTTTTCTGATCATCTATCATTTTCTCTTTTTCAGATGATGGTGTGCTGACAGTGGCTGCAATTACTGCTCTTGACAAAGCATCTGCAACGCGATTCTGGGTTCCCATTTTGTGCTCAACTTCAAAGTCGTAGTCTGACAACTGGATAGCCCACCTGGCTAATCTTGGAGACAGTTCTGGTTTTTTCAATACATATGTGCAGGCGGCATTATCCGTGAAGATCTTAAAAGGCACATTCAGTAGGTAAGACCTAAAGTGTTTGACTGAGGTTACTATAGCATATAGTTCTTGTTCGCATGAGTCCCATTTCTTTTCCGATTTATTCAATGATTTTGAGAAGAATGAAACTGGGTGTTCTCGACCATCTGACCTTTGTGATAACACCCCGCCAATGGCTATAGCTGAGGCATCTGTTGTTAGAGTAAGTGTTTGGCTGAAGTCGGGGTAGGCTAGTATAGGGGCTGAGGTGATCTGGGTCTTCAAGAATTGTGAAGCCTCCTTGCACTCTGTGGTCCAATTAAATGTACTGTCTTGGCTTAAAAGTCTAGTGATGGGGGCGGCGATTTTCGAAAAGTTTTTGATGAAAGATCTGTAATAACCGTATAGGCCAAGAAGTCTTTTAACCTCAGTCTTGTTGGTGGGTGGTGGAAATTTCTTGATCTTTCCAGTGTTATGCGGTGCAACTGTTGCACCTTCTCCTGTTATCAAGTGTCCCAAATACAATATTTCTCTCTTGCAGAGTTGACTCTTGGTTGGTCGATATTTCAAGCCTGAATATCGAAGTCTCAAGAACACTGTCCTTAGTAGCTGTATGTGGTCCTGGAAGGTTTTTGATGTCATCAGCCAGTCATCAAGATACACGCAGCTGCTGCCTTCACTTATCAGGTCAGCCATTATTGCTAGTGCTAGCCTAGTGAAAGTAGCGGGTGAGCCAGACATTCCTTGTGGCATGGTTTTAAATTCATAGCAGCCAAATGGGGTGATGAATCCTGATTTCTCCCTAGAACCTGGGTGTAGTGAAACTTGGAAAAATCCTGAGCACAAATCGATTGAGCTGAAGTATTTCTTGTCGTGCATGATCTCCAACGCGTTGTTGATTAATGATGTGGCCATCGACTGCTTTACCGTGACTGAATTCAATTTTCTGTAGTCAACACAAAATCTCCAATTGCCGTCCTTTTTCCTGACTAGAACGACTGGTGAAGTCCAATTACCTGCGCAGGGGGAAATTAAATCCTTTTCTTGCATTTGGTCCAATTGTTGTTTGATTTCTGCTCTGACTCCTATGGGAATGTTGTATGGCTTGCTGCGGATGGGATTGGTTCCCGGTAATGTTTCGACAACATGCTGTACTATTGAAGTACGTCCTAGCTCCGTAATCCCTTTGCCTGCAATGTCAGCAAATTCGTTCACTAACTCCTGTAGTTCTGTAAATTGTGCTTCTGTTAAATCGGTATCTGATAGTTTCAAGTTGTCGCCTGGCGGTGGGGTTTTAATTGTTGTCTCCTTTTCTTGTTCACTGGGTATGCTAAGCAAGCGGAGGTCCTCCTCCAATGTCTCAACGCTGCCTATTACTTCATCCTTTTTAATAGAATGTGTCCTCGTCGTTGGGTTGAGTACTGGTACAAATATCTTGCCGTCGTCAACTTTACAAATTAACTTGCCGATCAGTAGGTTTCTTGCTTGATCCCCGCGTCCTTCAAATATGCATTCCTCTTTGGTTTTTGATGTGTAGGGGACTCTGACAGTTATTATCATCTGTGTTAATGGTGGCACGTCAATGTTGTTGCAGACGCGTGCATGTCCAACTGTGGTGTCTTCTCCCATTGGAATACCTTTGCTGCCGTTGATGTGAAGAGTGCATTTGGTGAAGTTGTATGCCACTGTGCCCAGTTTGGTTAGCAGGTCAGTACCGAGTATTACCTCATATGATATATTCCTGGTCACATAAAATTCATGTGAGCCTTCCCATTCTGGTTTTATGTTCAGTTTAACTTTGGCGCATCCAATGATGTCTAGAGTGTCCTTAGTTACTCCGGTGGCTGTTAAATAGCTTTTCTGTATAGCAATGCCCAAATCTGAAGCTAGATCCGCGCGTATTATGCTAATTGTGGCTCCGGCGTCAACAAGGGCTGTGCAGACATGATTATTTATTTCCACATCAATTACTGTTTTTCTGCATGAATTTGTGCTGTCAATCCCTGTAATGTGTTGGTTGTTTTGTTGTATGTCTAGTCATTGTTGATCATTTGTTGAAAGATAATTATTCCATGCTTCTATGCACATTTGTTCTTCTTCAGAAACATTGGACAGAGTTGGATAATTTGGTCTGTATTGTGGTGGGTCGTCCGAAAAGTTGATAGTATGATCTAGTGGCTGGTCCTCATCTGCCTCTTCATTACTAGGTTGGTCCATATATGAATCTAGTTCCATATCAATGTTTGCTACAATTCCTGCTTGTTTGTATTGTCGATATCTTGGTATGCAGCATTTCTTGACAATTGATCCTATTATTGCCAGTCCTACTGTGATGGTGATGGTGATGTTGCAAGCAAGAGTCCAGAGTTTGTATGCATTTGCTACATGTCCGCCGAAGAGAAAACTAAAGTAGGAGGACCCTAGTATATTTTCGCGGCTTTCTATTACGTTGTAGCCTAAAGTTTTGTGTGAACTGGAAATCATACCCATTGCATTAAGAACTGTTTTCTGTCTGTCAAGGGTGGCGAACATCTGATTCAGGCTGTGGTGACTGTCCTGATTTGCCCAATTCAACCTGTGGGCTCTGCTGAAAATGGTTTCCTCTATTTTTATAGGTTTGCTGCCGAGATTGATGTCTGGGATTAGCAAGCTGGCTGTGTTGTTCACCAATGCCACCGTACCATTGTAATGGTAAGAGTGGGTTGCGCCTTCTATTCTCATCAACACTCTGTGTTTGTTGGCACAATTGACCGTGAATGAGTTTGGATTGATCACATTATCCTTGGGATCCAGATATCCAATCTTCTCAGTTCCGGCGATGAACACTTTGACAGGTATGTGTTCAGTGCAATTTCCCTCTGTCATGGCTAGTATCTGGTGCTGTGTCTTGTTTAGCATGGTGCAAGGGTACACCTGCAAGAATCCTGGGCCTGATTTTGCTATTATATTTGGTCTTTGTAATAGATATCTCGCGCTCATAGTTGGGTGTTGTTCCAACAACATTGTAACGAGGCGTAGTGTTTCGGCTAAATTTTGGCAAGCATAATAATATGCTGACCAGAACAACTGGTGGGCGACCTTTGTCTGTTGAACGGCGACCGACTGTAACATGCTGTTAAAGAGGGCTGCAAAGTCTCCAGATACCTTTCCCATTGGTGGCAGCTCGACGGTTTCATTTAAAGTGACGTTTCTTAGTGGGGTTAAGAATGCAACTAGTAGTCCCTGGTCAATGAAGGTTACTGGGGTGTCATTACAGTCCTTGTGGGTGTTGAGGCTATTCTCGTAGAATGTCAAGGCTAAGTCTTGTTCTTTACTAACGAAATGCATATCGTAGTAACTGCCTTCCACCTCGAACCATTTATTATATTCACAGCTCTCCGTGAAATCCAGTTCCCAGATTAGCATTGAATCGTCATTTAGTTCCAAATGGCCTTCATCGTAGTCACAATGGCTTACGTCTCCTGCTGTACTTTCAAAAACACTCTCTCCATAGCGTTTGTATAATGTTGATTCGATGAAGCTGCACTGATCCGCGGTAAAGGTGTGTCTCTTGCAGCACCAAACATAGCTTGCATCAACGTTTTTGTTAGTGATGTATACACCATCAGATCCGTGAAGTGTTCCGGCGTCGCACACCCTTCTGGTGATCATCTGTTCACATTCACTTTTAGTTACGCTCCTCTTAACGCTAGATATTTTCTTGTCTGGGTTGTCCTTAAAAAATGGCATGAACGTCGTGATTTTTGTTGTAAATTTTGTGCACTGGTAGGCGAGGCTCTCCTTTTCGATCATAGTTTTCTGATAGACTTGAAGTTTTACTTCCTGTGGGTCTTGTCCAGATGTGTCGCTGCCGTCTGTGTTGCATTTGTAGTCGTTGCTGATTTCAAATGTATGTGGGGCGTCCTCTGCGCGACTGCCGCAAATCATTGGGTCATCGGGGTGGTAGCTTACTGCTGTTGTGCCAGTCAGTAGTGTCAAGCAGCAAATAATAGCCAGTGGTAAACTATTCATCAAGCTTATCTTTCCGCCTCCTTGCTTCCTTGATCCAGTCGAGGGTTTTCTGTTCCTGTTTTCATTATCGTTGGTGACTACGTCAATACTGCTTACAGTGTCTGGGGCTTGTGACCAGTAATGTCTAGCAAATTCCTGTGGGCTCATATCATCAACGTTAGCTTGCTCTCCTCCAGTACTAGTTGACTCATCAACATTGTTCACGGTAGGGCAATGGGGAGTTGTGTGGTAAATCATACATCTGGCACAATTTCTCTTTTCTTCCTGTCTGATATCTTGTGTTGGGTTGGGCTGTCGAATGAACTGTCGCCGGGGCTGGTAGTTGGTGGTTCTGTTGTTGTGTTGTGCAGATTGTTGGAAGTTGTCTCCTCTATTTTGTCTCGGTGTGTTCTGCCTGTCCATCCATTGGTTGTTGTTCCCATGACCTCTTCTGTCATAGTAGTTGTTAAATCCCTGCCTGAGGTTGGCATGTGGGTTATAAGGTCGGCGTCCGTTGTAACCATTCCTGTAATTTGGTCTCGGGTTCTGAAATCATTGGTTTTGCTGTCCCGGTTGCTGTCGTTGTTGTGTCGGTCTGTGTCCTGGATACTCTTCATTTGACTTAATTCTATTGGCCTGTTCATTGACCAACCGTGCTGTACCCTCAACCTGTTTGGTTAGTGGGCCTAATGGGTCTATGATCTCGTCTCCAATGGCAGCGATCCGGTTTTTAACCAAAGCCTTATCAATGGCTTCTAAGTTTTTGGCCTCTCCTAGTGCTTCTTGTAGAGTTATGTCTCCTTTCCTGAGAATAGCTCGCTGGTAGTTCTCCTTCAGTCCTCCGATGAATGCGGAAGTGATTACTTGGTCGCGGTTGCTTTCAGGCATGGTCTTGAATACAGCTCTGCCAGCTGTCACTATTTCAGTGTAGTAATCAGTCACTGATCTCTTGCCTTGCGCAATAGTCCATAGGTTCTTCTCCTGTAATGGGTTTTCAACTTTAAATGCCTCTGCTAGCTCCTCTTTCAGAAATGAGTAATCTCTGGCCTTGTCAGGGTGGAGTTTGGTGATGTTCTTGTACACTTCCCATCCTGAGCCAATGAGTTTAGCGGGCAAAGCTAGAGCTAATTGCTCGTCTGGATTTTGGTACTGAGCCATTAAGATCTCCCATCTTTCTATGTAGTCACTCCAACTGGTACCTTCTTTGTAAGGCTCTATGTGGTCCATGCTGGGGGCTATGGTGAATATAGGGCGGTTTCCCTGGTTGTTGGTGTTAGCTACGCTATTGTTGACATCTGGGTGTTGAGTCTTTGTTGGGGTGCTGTTGGCTGATGGTGTTAGAGTGTATGCCTTGGCAGCAGAAGTAGCTTGTCCTGTAGTGGGTCCCAGTTCAATGAGGTCGGCCGGTGGTGCACTTGCGGTGACTCTCACTGGTGTGGGTTGTCCTCCCCTTCCTGGTAATGTACTTTTGATGGGTGGGTATAAATAGCCTCCATTTGAGTTTCTCGGTGCTCTGTTCAATGGTGGAAGATTTTCTCTCTGACGGCTGTCTTCAAGTAGTTTTTCAAAGTCCATTGCCAAAGTTTCGGGTTGATATGGAGGTGATCTTGGTGACAAGAATGAAGAGTCCTCTTCGCTGTCGCTGGTTAAGTCACTACTAGGTTCGGGCTCAGCGATTTTCTTGACTGTTATTTTCTTTGTAATTGGTCTGAGTTTTGTCTGAGTTTTGGGTTTAGATCCTTCGTGCAGATTGGAAAATGGTCTAGTTCTCAGTGAATCCCTTGTTATGATAAATGACGTCGGGGTTTCCAGGGGTGGATTATCGGTAGTTCCCCTTTTCGCTGACATCTTAGAATCGAACGGTAAAGTCGGTTTTAAGCGAAGTAATCTGAAGAAAATTTTTTTTTGTTGTTGTCGTTGTTTTAGATTGATTAATTGTAAATGGGATGGGTTTTAAAGCTGTCACCTGTAATGTGGGCCAATAATGCAGTAAATAAATGGGTGGGGGGGGGGGGTATTAATTAGCTTTGTCCTGATGAGGACACAAATATAAATGATGCACAATTGGAGTAAACAATTTATGTTAGTATATTCTCTATTTTAGGATAAACACGTGTGAATATGATATGTGGCCAGATGGTAGTACACTTAACAGACTGATAGTATACTGTCTACCTAGGTACCAAGTAAGTCAACTTGTGAGTTTAATTCTAATTTATCTACGTTTAAAGTCTACAGTGATTGATGTGTTTGGTGGTGGTGAGGTGAGGTGAGGTTAAATAATGAAAGGTGGATGGTAATGGGGAAATAATGAATAGGCTTGATATGGAAATTAATGAGAAAACGTAGATAAGCAGTTACTGTAAAAGGGGGTAGTGTCGACTAGTGAAATGTTTTTAATTGCTGCAGCATGTACTTAGTTGTCAATGATCATTCAGTCAATTTAGATTAAATATAAATAAGGCCTGGTTCAATCAAGTAAAATCCGGAATATCAATGGCTCAAATCAACCTGTTTTATAAAGCGCAGCGTCCAACTAGCTTGCACAGGGACAAATGGCGGGGCGTGCGTCTTACCACGCAAATAGAATAATCAATAAAGCTGTAATCAGCTGTCCTCAATAGGGAGGAATATAAATGGAGCCTAAATCAATGAAAATTAATAGTAATGTCAAAACAAGCTATTACACTGCGGCGCCTCCACCAAAATGTTATAGTGGTAAATACCCTTTATAACTTTAGCCTGGAATCTCAAGTCTATGGACGTCTTATGCGAATAGAGTAAATATGTTCAGTTATGAATATGGTAATACAATGAGAGAGAGAGATTTGAGTTAGAGTGGATGTATTGCTATGATGTCAAAAAGATGGTATAATAGATGGTATTAATTACACAGATATTATAACAGATATAAGTAAAATATGCTATAAAGTCTTAAGACACCTGACCTAGACTGCAATCGCTCAGTCCAATCTTTATACGTCTATGATGATGTTAGGTTGCGGAAAGAGGATGACTGTATGTCAAGCCTCTGTATTTATACTAGAGTTAATGCGAGTAAGTGCTGACGCAAGTGTTCTAATTTGGGAACAGCCTGAGGTCCTTTATTACATTGTTTCCTTCACTACATTTGTGTATTTATATTACTTTCTTTTAGGATCCCTGGAGTACATCTTAAGAAGTTGAACTTGTGGTGGAATGTCGTTTATGCAAGGCTGTGGAAGGTCCTGTTTGTCATTTTAATGTCTTGAGCTCTGCGGTGGGATGTTGTTACACAAGCTTGCCAAGATCCTGTTTGCCAGCTTAACGTCTTGAGCTTAGCGGGAGCACGGCACGGTTAATGTCTTTTGGGTGACTTTGATCCTCTCGTGTTATGGCATTACTTGGTAGATATGATTTATGGAGTCTGGAGCTTCTTGCCGATGTACCTTGTGATAAATATAAAGTTAGCTGCTGACTTACTTGTGCTTATAACAGTACATAGTAATAATAAAAACAGGGAGAGTACTGGCGTCCCTCACACACTCCCCCCATTGGCAACTGTAAGGCCAATAAAAAAGAAGGGGCGCACAGAGTGTAACAAATGTCAATGCTTACTGTCCATTATGTCTCTTAGAGAAGGTCCCTCTCCCTTTGAATGGCTATCTTTATGTCCTCGGTCCTCTGCAATAGCTTGAAAGCATCCCGAGTGGTGGTATACATCTCCTCCTCTAGGCGTTTATTCCTTCTGTATATGTCCTCTCGTCTTTCCTCGTTTACTCTTTCTCTCTGCCTTCTATTTTCTGGGGTGGGTGCCCTCGGAATGTTTTCGGTAGAGGCGAGGTGTCTTCGGTATGCTGTTTCCTTTCCTCCTATGTGTATGCGGGGTTTTCTTGGCGGAGGGTTACTGTCCACTAGTGCTGGGCAGGATCCAATCAACCCTTATTACTCGCGGGTTGTCTTCTCTTGGAATTACGGGTTTGGAGTTATCGGTCCCTGCGGGTAAAGGATTTCGGATAGTTGTGGGCGGGTTTTCCGGAATTACGGGTATCGGGTTTCTCTTAGGAGCATGCGCACACGTCACTCACGTGACCATTGCAGTGCCATTCTGTTTAGAGCAGCCGCAGGGACAACAAGACAATGTCTAGAGTTTGGAAGTTCTTTAAGAAAGATGGTCGTTGGTCTGATACCGATACTAAGCCATCGGTTGATGGAGTTACTTGTTTGCTCTGTGGCATCAGACTTAAACAAACTAATGGCAGTCCCAGCTCCATGCAAAAACATTTACAAAAATTGCATCCAAAGGAGTGGTGTTATGACGATGGGCTGGTGTCATCAGTGATGACAACAACAACAGGATACAATTAGGAGCAGCATCGACTAAAAGTAAGCAGTGCACCCAAAAGTTTTGCTGCTAATGTGAGTGAAGATGGCAGCAGCTTTGACAAGAGTGAAAGTGCAACTGGAGACATGGGCAGCCATGAACTTTCCCTCTCATTATTATCCAGCCAGCCTCCACCGCCATCAGCCTGTTCTACTCAGAGAACAAGAGATGATGAATCCTTTTCAAAAGTGGTGCTTACAAGCAAAACACCAAGGAAGAATAAAAGTAAGTAGTAGTACTAAATAAATGACAAATACTAATAATAATGAAAAAAAATATATAATTATTACTTATTTTTTTGTATCATTATTTTATATTTATGTTTATAATATATCTATCTATTATTATTACTCATTATTAATATTATCATATATAATTATTATTATAATTATGGTAATAATAATATGTTTGGTGATATTATTAATAAATGATAATAAATTTTTTTTATTTATTCACTACAACAACAGTTATTATTATTAATATTTTTAATGTAATATTGTGCTTCTCCATTCTTCCTACAACAACAACAAGTTTCATAAGAAGAATGATGTATGTATTATTATTAAATTATTTATGACCCACATTATTTAACTAACTCCAGTCACTTTTGGTGCAAACAAAATTGATTATAAAAAAGAATACTGCAGAATATATTCTTTCAGAGGAGAGATGACACTTATTTATTATTGAGTAGAAATTTATTAGCAGTTTCTTTCTGCTAATTTTTCTGTGTGGTTACTTGATTACCATTTATTATTAACTTAGTTTAATTATGTTGTCAAATTTTCAAATAATAATGTGAATTCAATTATTTACTGGATGTATTTTTATGCCATATATTTCTTACATCTGTCAGATGGAGACACTGTACAGGTGGAACTCTATGTTCATGCATGCTGTTCCTAAGTACAGCTTTCAGAGGCACTGGTGTCATAAATAATATTTTTCTTCAATTCTAGATAATAAACAATTTGTGCATTTCAGTTATGATTACCTTTGTTAAAACAAAACCCAACCATTCTTATATGAGTGTGAGAACAGAAATATCCTAACTGCAATGGTTTAGGTTTTACACACTTTGGAATGTTGAGATATTGTTGAATCCAATGTTCGATGTTCTTAAGCGGTCAGCTGTGAATAAATATGTTAGTTGCTAAAATAGTTGTAATAAAGTAATTAAACAATAACCTATTAACAATAATGTGATGCGGAAGTGAGGCAGTTTATTTTTGATGCCATAACAGCTAATAATATCGTTTTTGTTGAATGTCTGAAGGTCAGAGATGATTTTTGAGATGAGTGAGTTTGTTTGAAGATGAAAAGGGAGACCCCATGCTTCCATTTTCTATTTGTGGTGCTTATATAACAGACATTTGACTGCTTGACAGAAAGAAATGTTATGCATATATTTTAGGTGAAGCAATAATGCTCACACTTAGCGATGATGAAGATGATGCTACGCCACCCAAACAGCCTCGGCAGCAGACATTACTGTCAGCATTCAATGAACCCTATAAGAAGAATAGTGCTCAGCATAACAAGCTGACAAATGCTATCACTCGATATCTTGTGAAGGATGGCCACCCAGCATATGCCACGGAGAAGAAGGGATTCCAGGAAATGTTGCAAGCTTTTGACAGGAGGTAATAAAACTATAGCTTATACTGCGTTGTGAACAAAGTTGTATTGATGAACAGATATAGCCTGCCATGCTAATCCTAAGGTATATCATCCTGAGTTATACAACAGTACTAGTACGCTACTAGTGAAGACCTTGTTACCCCTCTTATGGCAGTTTTCTTAGCTGTCAGCCATTAAATGGCTATAAAAAAAGTTTGATTTCATGTGTTATGTAATCATATCAGACTCTGAGGTGCTGTTATGCAACAATAGGCTGAAAGGCACTGTCAAACATGTTTATCCTTCATTCATATTGCTGTCACATGCAAGCATTTTGTGTACTATTTAAGGTATCAGATTCCAAGCAGGCACTATGTTAGCAGAGTTGCCATCCCAAAGATGTACTCTGAGGTTCATGCAGCAGTCACTGCAGAGCTAGCCAGTTGTGAGTTTTATGCTGGGACCACAAATATGTGGACTTCAAGGACAAAGGTCCCTTGCTGTGGATTCACAATCCATTGGATTAATGCTGACTGGAGTCTTAAATCTAGATGTTTGCAGGTAAAATAAGTTGAATCTTGGTTCTGTAACTTGCTATATTCTACCTGAAAAAAAATGAAAACTATGTCTGGAAGTCACATGATGCATACATAGTGCTGGCATTTCACTGCAGGAGTTCAACTAGTTTGTCTGCATTCTATGCTCTCGCCACAAGACAGCAGCTGTGCCACACTTTCACAGTCAGCTGAGAACTAAGGTTTTGTTTTGTTGCTGTATAATTCCTTCTCAATAATCACAAGAATGATGCTATTATCGACAACTAACCAAGGAGGGTGGCATGCCATGGCTGTACCCAAATAGATTGCTAACAAAAATAAAAAGGCAGTAAAAAAACCAATAACAAGCAGCCACACATAGGTTAGTCAAGACAAAAACATCTAACTGCACTTGGCTTTCTCAGAATTGATTACCTAGAGAGCTAGCTATGGCACTGCAACAGCACTTATTTTTGTGTTGTTCTACCACCAACCTACTAGCCACGAAGATTGATCATTTGCTTTGCTGCTGTCTTCATTTGCTAGCTGTGACGATAAAGCTACTACCTTTATGGCTGTGACCTACGATTAGCATTAGCATTACATTCTTTTTACCTCAGGTTCTGTATGCTCCAGAGGACCACACAGCTGAAAACATACGTGCGATGATTATCAATGCTCTCGAAGATTGGAAGCTGCCACTTGACAAGTTATCTGCGATGTCCACAGACAATGCCTCCAACAACGTAAAGGCGTGTAAAGATGCTGGTGAGTGACAGCCCACACACATATATACAATTATATTATACAATAATTTGTATAATATAAGTACATGTATATAGTTTTTCATTGGATTACAATAGGTTCACCAAAGTGTCACCGCTGTAAAATTTAATCAAGCATGCTGTCATCTACCTTCATTGTTCAATGTTTAATTTTAGGTTGGCGAAGAATAAAGTGTTTCGGCCATCGGTTGAACCTTGCTGTCACAAATGCGCTGAAGAAGAACTCTCTAATTATATCGGCTATAGACAGCTGCAAAAAAACTGTCGCAAATTTTGCCCACTCACATAAGAAGGTTAGGCTGCTGGAAGATGCTCAGCGCTCATTGGACCTCCCGAAGCATCACCTTATACAGGACTGCCCAACTCGGTGGGGTTCAACGTTTGCCATGATCAGCCGATTCATAGAGCAGGAGGCAGCCATTAGACTGGTTCTGACGGCAGACAAAAAGGCCACACGTCTGATTCCAACAGCTGATGAGCTGGCATTGCTGGACGCCGTACAAAAGGCACTACACCATGTTGCACCATTTACAGACATGTTGTCAGGTAAACTACAGCATCATTATTTCGCTGGATACCATTTGTGTGTTGTAGTGTTACAGGACACTTGTGTGTTGTAGTGTTACAGGACATTTGTGTGTTGTAGTGTTACAGGACATTTGTCTCATTTACATACAAGTAGTTTCTCTTGTGTTTAGGTGAGAATGGAGTCACTATTTCCCTGGTGCAGCCAACTGTTGTAATGTTTGAGGAGTTGCTAGCAGAAAAAGATGAGGACACAGATGTTACCAAGGAAGTAAAGAGTTGCATGCTTGAATACATGGTAAAGTGCTTCAAAGATGACGATTACTGGTCATTCATCTCCATTTGCAGTTTTGTAGATCCAAGGTGTGTGAGTTGGACATGAATGCTGTGACTCTATTCATTTTTTACGTGTTAATTCTGCACTAGCATGATTTACCACTAATTTCAAAAATAGAAATGAATAACTAAAGGATAAAAAACTTTTAACTTAATATCTACATGAAGTTTGAAGCCTGTTTTGGGATTATCTCCGCCACCACTCCCAACCAGGAGGGGAAGACAACTGTTGACGTAACCAAAAGGGATGGATAACTCTCTGGTTTTGATTGTGGCGGAGATAACTCTCTGGTTCTGATTGTCGCGGAGATAACCCCAAAAGAAAGTGTCGTTGTTCATTCACATGTATGAGTAATATCGCCATTTTAAGAAGTGTTGTTTTCCAGGTTCAAGGCCACCTACAATAATGTGACCGAGACAATCATTCAGGAATGCTTAAAGTATGCTGGTCAGGAGGCACAACCCACGCCGGTCACTCAGCAGACCCAGTCTCCGAGTGCTGCCTTGGTATCATCCAAAAAGAAGCTCACCTGGAGCTCATTTCTGAGCAGCTTAAGCTGCTCCGCCAGCAGCTCCTGTGTCAATGATGAAACCGTTTCCTTAGAAAGTGCTATACGGAAGGAAGTTTCCCTCTACGCTAGCTTACCAACACTATCACAAACAGAGGAGGATCCGTTGATGTGGTGGCGGCTGCACCAATCATCTTTCCCCAACCTGTCAAAGCTGGCCAAAAAGTTCCTTTGCATACAGGCCACCAGTGTCCCCAGCGAGCGGCTATTCTCGGCAGCAGGTAACATTGTTACCACGAAAAGAAATTGTCTGAAGCCTGCCAAAGTAAATCAGTTGTGTTTTTTGGCCTTTAACTGCTAGATTATAGTTTGCAATAAATGACCGCTAGATTTTTGTTCGTAATAAATAACCGCAAAATTTTTGTTTGTAGTAAATAACCGCTGGATTTTTGTTTGTAATAAATAATTTGCCCTGTTCATGGCACAGAGTCGTATGTATACATTACACTGTATGTATGTACTGTACAGAATACGTCCATGTATGCATAGAACAATATACCTATTCTTGATAACAAACAACTAAGAGTTTCTTTATCCAGCTGTGTATGTCTGTAATATGTTGCAAAAGTTTTGGTTCCATCAATACGATGGAAAGATGTTAAAACATGCATTTGGAGTTGCTTCCACATTGCTCTCAAAGTAACTCCTAAAATATATGCTGTTGTCTTTGAGTTGTCTATCTATGCCAAAATATATTGGAGTTGTCTATCTATGCCAAAATATGACATTTTTGGAGTTGTCTGTCTGCTACTCGGAAAGCCCGAACGTGGCATTGAAAGGGTACCCGAACCTGCTTTAGACAAAGGGTTACCCGAGCAAACCCGGAACCGGAAAACCCTGTCAAGAGAAGACAAACCCTTATCCTTCCATAAACTTTGGAACCTGCCCAGCACTACTGTCCACTATCTCTATTCTGGCTACTTTGGTAGGGGTTTCGCTCTGCCTATCTCCCAATCGCTTGTTTATGGAAGCTTTGCCACGCTCTATAATCAGCCTCGGGGTGCCGAAGGGTGCTGGATTTGTCCAACGCATAGCCTTGCAGAATTCGGCGTACGATTGCTCGTCGACTTCATATAGCGGTCGGGTCTCCCCACCATGTGTTTGCTCACCTCCTTTCTCCTTGATATGTTTGAGTATAGTGTCCCGCGAGCTACTCTTTTTGCCACAGGCACAAAAGAAATATGCAAAGTGCTGGTGCACGTGGTATATAATTCGTTTTTTGTTGAGCTGTAAACTACAGATTTTACAGCCCCATGTGTCTCCCTCTATTTGATAGATAGCGTTCTTGATTGCCTGTGAGGTGGCGTCGGCTTTCCAAGTTTCTTTTGCATGTTGCGTCGGGGGAGGAGGTGTTGGTGCTTGGCGTACTCGGGTCCTACATCTTGCCGCTCCTTCAGCGCTAGCGATGCTATTAATTATGGCAGGAGAGGAATAATTCCTTTTTCTTATCCGACTTGTAGTAGCGTTAGCTAGCAGCTCTTCTGCAAAGGTCGGGTCCTCTTCTACCGATATGGTTCCATCATTCTCCATGATGTGTAGTATATCTGTGATCACTTGTAGGCACTGGGTTCGGTAGAGTGGTGAATGTTTGGAGTGTTTATAATTTTTATCTGTGCAGTGCTGTTGACTGGGCACGGCTTTGTTTGTTGTTGGTGCCTCCCTTTCTATTGTTTCGTCTGCCCACGTGTTTCGCTGGGTGTGTTTTACCAATGAGGGGGCGTTCGTGGCTGGTGGCTCTGTCAGGGGAGTTATCCTCTCGCTGGAAGCGGGGGGTTTTCCCGACGGCGACCTTGTTGCATAGTTATCCTCTCTCTGCAATCCTAGGATTTTAGTTGCTTCTGTTGCGTTTTCCCATGGTAAGTGTATTTTTTCGTGTAGTTTTTTCTGTTCTATACATTGTTCGTCTTCTCTGTCTACTTTCTGCGTCCTATAGCATTGATAATCAGCAAATTTCGCTGGTTTCTTTACTTCTCTCCTAGAACGATCATGGTTTGCATTGGTTTCTGGTGTGCGCAGCTCGGTGGTTGGTTGGACTTCCTCCGGTCTTACCCCTGTAAACGTCCCGATTACTTCACCGGCTGGAACGCAGATACTTTCAGGGGAGGGGTTGAGGCATCGCACTAGTACCCTCCCTTGGTGGTCGGGTACGTTGATGCTAGTCGCTAAGAGCAGACCACCCTCCATGCTCTAGATGATGCCTTGTGGACAGGGTTCCTTGCTGGTGAGGTGACATAGTATAGTGGTCTCCGCCTGTGGGGGTAGGTAGGTGTCCTTTTGGACCTGTACCTTTGATATCAAATCTCTCCCGTACCTGTCCGTACATGTCAGCTCTTTATCGTGAATTTTTAGAATTGGCTGGTCAAATCCTATTTGACAACTCTGGTTTGCGAGAAAAGGCATGCCCAAGATCACGTCCTCGTTGATCTGGCTTACTACGAATGTTTCCTCGTAGTGGATGCGGCGGGTGCGCCCTGTGAGCGTGAGCAGGCCGTAGAACGGCAACCGGGTGCCATCTGCCATCAATCCGTGTGAATCGTAGTGTTGCAAGTGTTGCTGGACTCTGTGGGAGAGTTGGTCGTAGATCCTTTTTGCCAATAGATTTGTATTGCAACCGGTGTCTATGAGGTACGTGACCGCTCGGCCCTCTACCTTCCCGGGTAGGTAATAGCTAGATTTGTACGGCTTTTCCACTTGGTTTAAGTGGATGGTCTTGGGGTGGCTTGTGTTGGGTCGGTTCTGGTCCTGCCTCGGGGGTCGTGGTGTGCTGCTTGCTAGTTCCTCTAGCGGTGGAGGTTCTTTCTTCTCTCCGTCGGCCAATGGTTGAAACCGATTGGTCAGTGGGACGGGTGTAGGGGTAGTCTGGTGACTGTAGGGTGCTCATTGAGTTTTTGCCCGTATGCAGTTAGCGGGGTGTCCCACTACTGCGGGCCGAGCCCGTTTCCCTGCCTTGCAGTCCAGGGGGCAGTCTTGCATTGACTGCGTAGGTGACCGGTCCGTTGGCAGCCCCAACAGTGTTTGGGTGGACCCTCCTGCGGCTTCTGCTTCAGCCCGGCCACTTCCTTGCTGAGGGCCTCTACTGTTTTTAACAGTTTGGTGAGTGGGTTGTCGACTTCTTGACATGATACCTCGTGAGAGAGGGGGTCGAAGATGTTCTCGGGGGGTCCCTCGTGAACCGTCCGAATGTTGGTGTGTGGTACAGATTGGTGTTGGATTTGCAGGTAGTCATTGCCTGCCCTAACGGCTTCCTCCAGACTAGTGGGCCGGATGGCCAACAGGTGGCGCTGTAAATAGGCGTGTCCTAAGGTGCTCTGGAATTTCTGGAGGGTCAGCTCCGTCCGATTCCTTTGAGGGAGTTCCTCATAGGCCGCCTGACTGCGTGCTCTCGCAGCGTATCCCTTGGGTGCTTTCGATACCCCGTCGGCTTACTCTGCGCCTCCGTTCGAGTCAACCCGAAGCTGGCTCGGAGGGCTTCTAGAATAGCTTGTTGAGTCAGTCCGCACCCGCATTGCTCTGCTCTCACTGTTAGTGCGAGGCGGAGATGGACCGTGGCCTCCTCAGGAGTCCATCGATTCATTCCGGCCACCTCTTCAAATCGCTGGATGAAGTAATGGACATCACTTTCCCCATCAAAGTGGGGGGTTTTGAATTTACTTCGAGCGTTAGTGGTGGTCATCCTCTCTAGGATATCTGTCAGCGTGCCCATTATCTGTAGGGACGAACCTTCTAGATCCGAGCTAACTGCTCTCCGTCGGTATGCCATTGTGCAGACTGGGCTCTTCGCTTCGGGGGGTCGAGAATTCTCTGTGGGCCTTGCAATCCCACTGCTGCCACCAATGTACAGGAATTTGTGTCTGGGTGGTAGCCACCTGTACACACTCCGACGTGCTCTGCTTCTGCCCAAGTCTACTTACAATAATCTGCTATTATTGTTCGTAATGTCTGGAGAGCATTTATTGGTTTGTGCATTTATGGGTGCGGCCGAATCTGGCTTGTATGCTTGCTGAGAGTAGACAATAATTATATCCTAATTATTGGCTGCCTCTGAACCTTCCCAAGGCTCGACAATAATCAATGCCGTGATTATGGTCTAGTTTAAAGTTTGTTTCGAACTTTGCTGCTCACAATAATTCTGCAGGAATTACTGTTTAGTTTAGAGTTTGTTGCGAACTTTTGGCCACTGACAATAATGGTGCGGTAATTGTTTTGTCTAGTTCGACTCAGTCGAGATCGACAATAATTACACTCGGATTATTGCTGTGATAGTTTTGCTGCGAACTCCACGGTTCGGATTTCAGTAAGAGTCGAACTACTAGGGCACCAGGTGCTTTGCGTCGTACACCTCGAGTCGAGGGAATACGCAGTAAGAGAGCGAACAATCTTAATTTCCGCCAAGCCTCGTGCTTGCTAATAGTCGACCAGCGCTTGTAGTTATGTTGCTCCTAGCTGTGCTCAGTACTGCTTCTTGAGAGTAAGAATCTTCTGAGAGTCAGGCCAACTCTGAACTTTATTGCACTAACATCAGTTTAAATACAGGGAAGGAGGGTACACATTACAAACCACGCCTGAGTAAAAATATTGGTACAAGCCACGCCTTGCCCTTACAACAGCACCCAATTGCAATAATTAAAACCATGGAAAAAATATAATATGTGATAAATAATTATTTGGTGTATAAGATAGAACGCACTGAAATAGACTCTAGTATCGTGGATACATACAAACAATAGAACCATACACAGACGTATACAACAGGGGCGGCTTTTATGGGACGGCTGACCGGCCAAGCCGCCCCAACTTTTTAGCATGCATAGCGTGGCTATCTGCCAACTTATTTCATTGCTCTAGTTATTTTGATTGCTTGATTATTACGTAGCTCTGTGTTATGCCGTCTACATTATAGAGATAAATCTGGTTCTATGCTAGCTTTATGTCAGGGTCATTAAATGATCATTGCCATTGACAACCCGCGGAACTTGCTAAAAAGAAACAGAACATGAGCCAAAAATAACTGACAACATTCTTCAAACGGTATGTATAACACGACGTCGGGCATTTATTTTTCACAAGAATGAAATGAGGTGATGTGTCATTGGTTTAACATTGGGTCCAAGTGTGCAACTACTAATGATGATGATCTTTTTCTTATTATTATTATAATTATTAGTTATAATTAATTAATAATAATAATTATTATTATTAATTTAGCCTGCTACTAACAAATAGTTTATTACAGCGACCACTACAACTACCATTGCTGCTGCCACTACCACTACTACTACTCAATCCATTTTCATTTATTAATTATTTAATATAATAATTATTATTATAAAGATTTGATATTTATTTATTCTAATAACACTAATAATAATAATGACAATGTAGTTATTAATTACTTATTATTATGAATATTTTTGTGATCAGTTACTACCACCAGTATTTTTTGTTTTACATGATAAACATTTTTTTTAGTTGCTAACTATTGAACAGATTCTGGGATACTCTTCGTGATCACGCCTTCATTTTCTATTATTAGTAACTAGTTGGTGGGCAATTTTAATGAAAAAAAAAAATTGGTCATCAGCAAACACCAGCAGTAGCGAGTAGAAATAAGTGTCCAATCATAATTATTTTCATAAATGATTATTATATTTCTGACGCTATTTTCTTATATGGTTATCATTTTTGGTTAAAAAATTATCAGCACCATTTTTATCTCAGTAATAGGTTGTGGTAGCAATGACAATTAAAAAGCTGGACAAAAGTTTAAATGGCTTTTTTCTCCTACTGGTCAAACTACTGCTAACTTCACTGTGTATTAACCATGTTATTATTTATTTTTAAACAATTTAATAGTTGAAAAGCATGATGCTGCATTAAACTTTAAATAACTTTGCCGGTGCTTTTTTCTTTTTAAATATTTGTGACCATTTCTTATTATTTTCAGTAATAAATCTGCTAAACCGAATATTGGTAAGCAACACAGAGCTCAAGTTGGCATACAAAGTCTTTCGGCTAACAGATGGTCTTAGCTGCAAGCTACAAAGTGTGGAAGTGAATGGAGCAGACGGCCATGAAATTGTCAAGTCTGTTGCCAAAAAGCTGCAAAAAATGAGAGCAGGTGATGAGTTTGCCACATTCTACAAGTAAGTGATTCAGGAGAGCAAAGACCTAGGTTAGCGTATAAAACTGAAGTAGCATATATACCTTTTCTTACATGAAAGTTTGTTAATAAACTGTAGTTTCATTCACAAGCTTTATAGTAACTGATTACAGTTTCATAGCTAAATTTCAGCTAGTATTTAAATAATTTGAACTTTCTTTTAATAATGATTAATTTATTGAATTAGGAGTCCAGGAACTACCATCATCCAGGATGCGTTGATGTCCAGAGCGATTCGAAAAAGGTGCAAGAGGAACTTACCATTATGAGGAAATTCATGAACATGCTGCCCAGAGAGACTATTTTGCAGTTATTGACACCACTATTGCTACTTTAGAAGATAGTAGATAGAAGATAGATCAAGAGAGCACCAAAGTTTATGCTTCTCTGGTCAGTTTGCTAAAAGACGCAATAGCCGACAAAGCTTGCAGCGTTCCCACCAAGTTGGTTGAATTGTATGCCGAGGACTCCAATATCACCAACTCAAAAAACACGAGCATTCTTTGCGGCACAGATTGGTAGGCAGCAAGTTCAAGTTCGTGTCAGTAATTGAATTTGCAAGCTGGCTAAAATCTAGCCCCAATCGTGTCTTTCTATAAGAAGTAAAAAAGAGTTACCAAGTTCATTTTGACGCAGCCAGCCACCAATGCCACCAGTGAGAGAGGCTTCTCTGCCCTTAAACGTGCTAAGACTGCAATGAGAAATTCTATGGGACAAAATGCGTCTTAATGCATGCTTGATACTTCATGTTTACGAAAGGATGACGGATATGATAGACAGCGAGAAGGTCATTACAGATCTTGTGAAAGGGCACCCCAATCGAGTCTAACACATTGCTTGTCTCTAAACAATTTTTTTTTGCGAATTTGCATTACAGTAGCTTGTACATACCTCGTTTATTCTAAGTACTATAAATCTACATGTAGCTTTTTCTGTGGACTTGAGGTTGTAATAAAACGCATTTTATGTTTACTTTTAAGCAATTTCCAGCACAATAACAGCCCTTATGGGTATGTTGCCCCTGAGAAGGGCTACCGCTGAACCTCATTTTCTGGCTGTCTGAATGGGCATCATCAAGAGGGTTTTGGGGGTATCTGCAGAGCCCGCTATAAACCGGATAAAAAAAATTTCATGAGCCATTTGCACTCTATATAGCCCTTTCAATCGGTCTTATGTGTTATCGGAAGTTTCTCTAGTTTTTTAAAA
>CALYOO010000286.1:0-44706 GCA_945261195.1 Cryptosula pallasiana
CCCTCACCTAGGCCGCCTCCTAGGAGGCAGGTGGTACCATTCTCGTCTAAATGGTAACTACCTACCTCTAACCGCTATACCGCTGGAAGAAATGGACAGGCCACAGCTTTATGAAACTTCTGCCGCCGTACGCCCCTTGCCTAACCTACCCCTGTTGGAGCTTCTGTGTTCCCCAATGGATCAGTCTGCCCCATCTCAACGACACCAGACCGTTACCACACCGGTTCAGCAGTCAGCAGAGCGCCCTTCGCGCCCTAGGAAGAGACCGTCATTTTCTTCCCCCCTCCTCCCCCGGACAAACAGTTTCCACCCACAGGGTTGTCCAACACCGAAGTAGAAAGGCCCTACTGGGCAAGCTATTTCCTCCTAGGAAAGTTAGAAGGAGAGTCAGTCACCCTCCTGGTCAATACCGGCTGCACAAAAAAACCTCCTATCCAAGCTCATCTTTAAACAGGTACCGGAGCTGGTGAGACGGTCAGTACAGAAGAGTGAGACTCATGGCATCATGGCCAACAACACCCAGGTTCCCTTCTATGGTGCTGTAAAGGTCACCCTCAGTATCCCGTGACCCATGATAAATGTATCGTGAAAGCTAAAGCCACGTTTATCGTGGGTCACATAACCGAGGATGCTATCCTGGGGATGCCCATCATCACTGAGCATGGTTGCCGCTTGAAGTTCGATGAGTGTACCATCGTAGTGGCAAGCAAGGAGATGCACTGCACTAACGAAAAGGGTATGTTGTTAATGAACAATGTTCAGGTCCTCCGCACCACACAGCTACCCCCGGGCATGGAATCCACCATTCTGTGTAAGGTTATCACACAGAGTTACCTACCCCTTGGGTTAGTGGAGTCCCCACCCGGAGGTCCTCCCATTGCTGCTAGTTCAAACGAGCCAGACAAGAAGGGGCAAGTGCCATTCAGATGCATGAAAGTGGCTGCCCAGCCAATAAAACTGAAAGCAGGAAGCACGCTAGGCCACTACAGAGAAGTAAACCCTGAAGAGGTTGAGTAGACCGAGGGGGTGGCTGTACCCGTTTCTTCCCCCCTGTGCACTCTCCTCACACTCCTGTTCCCCCTCACGTCTCCGAGCTGTACGCAGCCACACTAACACAATGCCCGGACAAACGTTAGGCGCAACAGGTTGCTGGGTTGTTACGTCAGTATGCTGCAGTTTTTAGTTTGGGGGAACATGATGTTGGCCAAACTGGTCACTCGTAGCATAGCATCCCACTCCTCCCTGTGACCCGGCCTATTTGTCAACCCCCTCACCGACTAGGACCGGAGAAAGAAGCAGAGGCAGAGAGACAGGTGGAGCAGTTGCTGGAGCATGTGGTTCTGGCAAGAAAGAAGGAGGTTCTTCATCGACTACAGGCTTTTGAACGCAGTCACCCATCACAATGCGTACCCTCTTTCCCGCATCGATGAGAGTTTAGAAGCTTTGTCAGGTATCAGATTCTTTAGCACGTTTGACTTGGTCAGTGGGTACTGGCAAGTTTCCTTGGACAAAGAGGCCAATGAGCCCTCCACTTTTTCCACCCAAACAGGCCTGTGGAAGTGGAAAGTTCTTCCTTTTGACCTCACTTCGGCTCCGGCTACCTTCCAACGCCTGACGGAAAAAGTATTACAGGGCCTCCATTGGAAAACCCTCCTTCCTTACCTGGATGACATTATTTTCATTGCGCCGGACTTCTCCACCCACATCCAGCACCTGGCTGAGGTTTTTCAGCAACCACAGTGGGCCGGGTCGACGCTCAAACCCAGCAAGTGCAAGTTGTTCGAATCAGAAGTCCGTTACTCGGGGCACGTAGTAAGCAGTGCAGGAGTGGCCACCGACCGAGAGAAGATCTCCGCCATAGAGCACTAGCAGACGCCCACAGAAATGAAAGGTCTGCAACTTTCCTAGGTACCATGGGGTATTTCCGGCAATACATATCAGACTTTGCCACTGTTGCACGGCCCCTCACTCAACTCACAAGTAAGCACGCACCCTGGGGATTGTCCACGGCCCAAGAGAGTGCCTTTCGGCAGTGGAAAATGGCTATGGTCCGCACCCCTGTCCTAGGTTACCCTGACCCACAGTTGAGGTGCACCTTAGACACCGATGCTAGAAATGACGGCGTAGGTGCTGTACTGTCACAGGTACAAGAAGGTAGAGAGGGAGTGATCGCGTACTACAGTAAGACGCTCGCCCACAAAAGTGTAACTACTGTGTGACATGGAGAGAGCTGCTGGCAGTAGTGAAGGCTCTCAAACACTTCCGTCCCTATCTCTATGGTCAGCACTTTCATCTTCGGACAGACCATGCCTTCCTGCTATTGGTGTGTTGCCGCTGGGAACCGACAAGTCAGGGGGCTAGGTGGCTAGAGTGCCTCTCAGATTTCAAGTATACCATTGAGCATAGGAGCGGCCCCCAACATGAAAATGCGGATGAGTTGAGTCGCAAGTGCCCCTCGGAGTGCAGGCAATGTGAACGCATTCAAGAAAGACATGGCGGACCCTCTAAGGCAGAATTCCAACGGGAGTTGAACACTGCCTCTCAGTCTCTACTCTCCCTTACTACTGCACCAACTCGATGTGAGTCTCAGTTCCCTCTCATCGCCCATCTACCCGCTCTTCCCTTCAGACCACCCTCCATGCAGTTCACCCCGTCCAGCCAGGCGTCAACCTTGTCACGGCTCAGAATGAAGGTGACACGCTGTGGCTGTCATCTACCAGGCAGTGTCTACACGGCATTCCCTTACTAAAGAGCAGTTGCAGCTCAGCAGCTTTGAGTTGAGATGGCTGAACAAATGCATGGGGCTATGAGACTCCGGGCAGATGGTGTGTTGGAGCTACAAGTCTCTCCTAACCGCAGCTCTCGTTGGTGTGCATTCTGCCAGGTGAATTTACATGGCAACACGGTCTGGCAAACCCATTTTTCTGCACACCAGGGAGTAAACAGGACCCTGAAACGCATCCAGCTCACTTGGTACTGGCCGAGTATGACCACAGATATACGGAATATGGTCAAAAGTTGTGAGGTTTGTCAAAAGGCCAAGAGTTGCGGCACAAAATCTAGCTCCGGTCGCCGACGTATGTACGCTGGCTGCTCCTGGCAAAAACTAGCCACGGATTTGGTGGGCCCTTTCCTGAGACGGAACGTGGCGACACTTCGGTTTTCGTACTAACAGATCATTTCACCAGGTGGCAAGCCATCCTGGCCCTCTCAAACGCCACACCCAAGGTGGTAGCTGTTGCCTTAGATGAAAGAGTTTTCTGTTATCTGGGCATACCTGAGCAGATGCATACTGATCAAGGGGTCCAATTCAAATCTCAACTGATGCGGGAGCTGTGCACCCTGTGGGGCATCGAAAATACCCGCACTACCCTTTACCACCCTCTGGCCAACGGAGTTGTTGAGAGGAACAACCGAGTGTTAGGCGATGCCCTGCGATCTTTGCTTTTGATGAGGAGCCCCGGGGACTGGGACCTGCTGCTTCCCCAATTAATGAAAGCCTCCATAGCTACACCCCACTCCACCACCAGGGAAACAGCAAATTATATGATGCTGGGAAGACAGATGAGATTACCCGATCAAATCTCCTACCACCCTCCTCTAACCGACTGCTCACCCGTACATGAATACGCCCAAGACCTCAATCTAAGATTAGAAGAGGTGCAGGAAACTCTGAGGGAACTGTAGATGGTGTCAGGACAGAAGAAAGAGAAGAGCCTAGCCTCTGCGCAGTTTGATATCGAGTCTGGCTGGAAAGCAGGCGTCGACGCTGTGGTGAGAATCCTAAGCTGCAAGCCTAGTTTCTGGGGCCCTTCATGATAGAGGAGGCATATGACAATCACACCTATCTTATCAGCTGTCATGGCCAACAGTCTGTACAGAATGGGTGTCGCCTCAACCCTTACCACCAAAGCGTGGACCCTCGTGGGCAAGCGTCAGCAGCCATTGAGCCAAGAACGCGCCCCAACATACGTGGAACCCACACAAGAAAGACACCAAGAGCTTCCCCGTTTGACCCAATGCAGCAGGAACTAGAAATATTCTTTCGACCTAGAATGAGAGAGGCCAATTTGGAGTGGCCGGACGAGTTACTGGTTGCCCACCCACCAGCTGCCTACAGCGAGCGGGATGGCACAGCTAGGGATGACCAGGTTGCACAAGAGGTACCTCTCCCAGCTACTGAGGTACTTCCCGACCCCATCCCGAGTAGAGATTGACCCATTAACCCACCAATACAGCGGCCGCGCAGAAATGTTGGTCCACCTACATGATATGGCCAACCCGTGTGCCACTCCAAGCTTCAAGCTTATGAGACCCGTCTTTAGGGTTGCCCACGAGGCACAGCTCAAACAAACAAACAAACACTCGGTTACCACTGCCTAGAGTGGATGACTTTCAGGACATACGCTGTATGTGCCTCCCGGACTGCAGGCTTTGCAGTTGACAGTCTCTCTGAGACTCCCTTGTATATATATACTCATACTTATATACTACCATATTTATATGGCCACCCTGTGCCTGTTTAACTATCAGTACGAAAGTATCTGATTGTTGAAGCGACCTGTGTAATAGATTTGCACAGTGCAGATTTGTTATCTCAACCGGTGCTATTACCTACATATCTCTTCTACATAAAGAACGCTCAGTGATGGCTTTGTTTGGGTACCAACAGAGTACAGCTGACCTGCTGCTCGCCTAGCCAAGCCTAAGAAAGGATTTCCTGCCACTAGTGCCTTGACTCATATGCATTTATTTATAACCTATTAGAGAGCTGGTGTACCAGCTTTTGCCTGCCTTTTATGCCTCGCCGGGGGTATTATTCTTAACCAATCATATGTATTGTTACTAGTTGATTTTTTATCTCTTATAAATACTCTTGTATGCGGCCCAGCAAGTTAGTTTCTAATCAGATCTTGGACAGTGCTTAGACACGCGTTCAGAGAGTAGAGCGACATTGAGCAGCAGAGGACACAAAATTAACCAGCAAGCGAACTGTTCTGATCACTTTCATATTGAGTATTCACCCGACCCTTGCCTATAGTACTATCGTTTTTTATCTATGCTTGTAGCAACCATTCACTTTTGTTCTTTGTAATTAGACATTGTTTTTCTTTAGTGTGGGCAAAAATAAACACTTGTTACCTCCAACCCATTGATATCTGCGAGGCTGGTTGCCTGAACACAGTTGTGCCTGCTCTATAGCAGCATCTGGTTATATCTAGCACAAGATATAAACCACCAAAGCTTTGCCACTCTACTGCTACGCTACCACTACAGTGGAAACAAAGCCGGACAATATAGCCCTCCTTGTAAGTGCCAGTAACGGTAAACCTCATATACAGGGAAAACCATTACAGTATATCAAAAATCACTTATCCACTTTGATTCATAGGTCATTTGATATATTGTTGGATAGTTAACTAGTTGCATTGCAATTTTTTTTGTTAAGTCCTTAAATTAATCCGCTTGCATGATTTTAGGAAACTGCACTGAAACAATCAAACGCTGTTTATCAAAAGTTATTTCCCTAATTCCAATGTACAATAGTGTGATATTGTAATCTAGGAGAAAGCACTGAATATTTTTATCGAATGTTTGAGTAGAGTCCCTGATGTGAGAATAAAGGAGTAACTGAAGCATAATTTTCCACTTGAAAACTTTACTATTAAAGGTTCTATGCTAATGGTTTTGTGAAAATTACTGCCCAACTATAATTCTATGCTCTTTCATCTTCTCCTTTCAGCTATACGCCTCTGGCACCAATCGCCCCTCTCTTAAACTCCATCACTGCCAGAGAAAAGGCCCCACTTGTTCCTAGTACCTTCTCTCATTCAACATATTCCCAATAAAACATCTTCTGTTATTCACTTTCTCCCAAGCTTCCATGACTAACTTATACAAAAGTCACATAGACCAACCAATCAACCACATAGTTCACACTTGCCAAAAAACATCCTCATAAATAACTAAAGTTTACCCTTGTCTGTTACCATGATGGTGGTAAAAGTTACTATCATTTTTATCAAGGGTTGTCTTCACTTGAGAAAAAAATTCTCCAGGGTTCGAGGAAATTATAATGGCAAAACTAACATAGCCAGGACAGATGTGTTTAAGGTGCCTAAGGACAAAAACCCGGTACACGCTGATGCATCAGTAAATTATTATATAATTTAGGTTCAAATACACTGACTTAGTATGAGCATATAAGAGACCTGCATTTTAATCGGACCCCTAATTTTATAAATAGAAACGCATTGATCATTAGTTGTTAATAGGTTTCAAGCTTTGCTAAGTGAATTTTTTGCATTGTAATTTTGTAGTGTTCATATATATATATTAAGCTCTATATAAACTTTACAATCAATTTCTTCATCTCACCACTTGCCTCAGATCAATTTGGTGGATAGATGAAAGGTGGATTAAAAGTTGAAAAATTCGCATACTGGGGAAGGAATTTAGGTAGATCCCGAGGATGGTGAGTACAAGCCTCTTCAGCGTAGATTTTCTGCACATTACTCAGGTATATCGGTCGATGAACGGTCCTACTATAAAGTGTTAAGGCTGATCTGTAGTATTCAGAAAACAAATCATGCAGTGGTGTATGGCATTGGGGTGATCGAGACAGGCTGCCCGTGTTGGGAACACAGGGAGGCCATCAATAAGGCATAGAATACGGTGGTTGGGGTGGCTGACTTTAGTCAGTGTTGTCGTCTCTGTATGGGGTAGAATGAAGTTATCTCGGGCAGCCTGAACCGTCCTTGCTTAAACCTGCTCCTTTTTTACAAGTACAGAGCAATTCCTTTCAGTATACTTCTAGTACAGACTTGTCAAACTTCATTTGACACTGGTGAGTTGTAAGGAATGGCATACCCAGTATTTTATCTTCATTAATTTGACTTATCTTTAAAGTAGCCTGGGGTTTGAGATCTTGGAGTGGGGAAGAGAACTCTGGTGGTGCCAAAATAAGAATACAGATGCCATCTGCTTTGATTCTGCAGGTTTTACTCTCGTGTCATGTACTTTTGGTTGTTGATGATAATTGATTGAAGACATGATGTGACACGAGAATGGGAGTGCGTCCAGTGTCAACAGATATAGATATAGGCTTCCCTTCCAGCTATCTAGGAAGGAAATAACTGATTTTGTAGATTCTTACTATGGCAGTAGAAGAGTGTGGTCATTGGGTCTGACCTCTTGTGGTTTGGTAATGGGGGCGGACTCTCTTTGTGTGCAGAAGAGAGCTAAAAAAACGATGGCAAGTCTCACCAAGTAGCGTTGCGTGGGAATTTGGCATGTATTTTTTGGGGGTAATGCGGGTGTTCAAGTCGGTCCCCTCATCAGTTAAACCTTCCTAGGGGAATTACAAATTCTGACAAGTATTTGAAAGGGTTCTGGCATCAGTCCCTTTTGGTTGTGTTGTAGCAGAGGAGTGGTCAAAAGAGTTGTTGTACTACAGCCTCTCTCTTAACCTTCTGTGGATTTGGGATGCTCTGTTGCAATCACAAGCCAGGCATCGAACTGTGGGCCGCACCAGTTTCTTGCCTGAATGCTGAATGTGTTGGCCAAGGTCTTTTTAGACCAGTTCTTTGATACTGTCCCGTATTACTACACCTCCAACACCGGGTTGGTACGGTACAGACTGAGGGTGGTAAAGAAACTTCGGAGGTTTGTGAGGTTAGAGTGACAAAGGGTGATGTTTGGGGTAAGGGGATTGTTGTTGATTGCATAATTTGGGGAAGCTACTGGTTTTCACTTTAGTCTCTGTATCTCCAAAGATCGTTGCTGAAGTTGTTGTGGCTGCAAGTTAAGTGCAGCAGCGACTATCCGTGTAATTCTCATGAGCACCAGGAACATTCTTCTATCGGGAGTGATAATTGTTGAACCTTGTTAGCAAGGACTGAAGAAACTGGTTTGTTTAATGAGGTAAAAGGCGGGGAGGGGAGAAGGGGGATGGGAGGAAACTCGCCATCCATTTTTTTCTCCGCTGCTCACACATATGGATACTTGTCATCAAACCCTGTTTTGATCTGCAGAAGCTCGCTGCCTAACTAAACTGCACCATTAAGTGTGAGGGCGCCAAGCTAGCAAATGCATTTAAGGTATGCATTTTCTAGCATGCGAGATAACTTGTTTGAGTCCATTTGTTCAATTTGGTGTTTTTTTGGGGGGGAGGCAGATCATGTTATGTTATCCGTACCAACTTGTACACCTAAATGGCATGTTCTTGGAGTAAAGTCTTAAGGGAAAGGTTTAAAAAGATCAGTCTAGTTTAGTTCTATTCTTATGCTTCTCTGCACGGCTGAGTTGCTATACATAATCAAAATAGCTACTATGAGACCCGTCTTTAGGGTTGTCCATGAGGCACAGGAAAAATAAGCAAAACAAGCATAGGTGTTTCAAAACTTGCTACCGTACCATAGCAACAAAATAGTTAAATAGATTTAGCTTCTTTGAACTAAAACTGTCAAGAGAATACTACTCACAGTTTGGCAGAAGTGAGAGAGGGCTTTCCACAGGATAAGGATACGGAAAGCCAGGCTGGTGAAGGGGGAAACATAGACAGGTGATAAGATGTAATAAGGGCATCGGGAAGCAGGAGCATAGCCAACCGGGTCCGAACAAATAGCCAACTGTCTTAAAAATATCTAACAATACCATATACAGACCAACTAGGTTGCAATAGGTCCAGTGTACAGTAACGTAGCGAAAGAACCAATCACTCTCTATTTTCTATCTTAAGAGATTCCAGGTTGGTGAATTTCTTAAGGTGTATGGTCACTGAGCTAGATGGTGTTGCAAAAGAGTTTTAGCCTTCAACCTCAGTCAAGCATTTTGAGTTCTTTAACACATGCAGAAAAAGTTCATACTAGAATGATGAAGAAAGCCTCTTGTCATAAAAATATTTCCGCTAAAATACTGGCTAATAAAATGTCCCATATGTAGCAGATTCATGGCTATAGGTAAAGTTCTGTGCTTCGTACTCCTGCACCCTATTCATCGGCAAACCTCCAATTTTAGACATGTCCAGATGGTAATGTGGTCACCGTGTTTGGTCGCTGGGCACGAGGGTACTGCCCCATTGTTCAAATCAGAAATGATGAAATTCACAGCGTTTGCCGAGACCACTCTTACCTGACGATCCCCGAAAGTTGCCCTGTTCACAAACAACCTTCACTAAACTTCAACTAAGCACTTTAAAGTTCCATAGGACCAGTCCCTCACACTTGAGATTTGGGTGAAAAAGGCAAATCGGTTATTTTAACACAAATGTGTATGGAGTGATTGTGTTCCTGACGAATGATATTGACTTGTTATCACTTACTTTGCAGTTGATCCAGGAACAAGTACAGTTGATATTACTTTGAGCGCAACAGAAACTGTATTACGTAAGTACGCAGAGTTTATCTTTTAACTAAAAAAAAGGTGAAAAATACTGTAATTGAATTTTTAAATAGGCACCAATGTGCACATACCCAAATAATCTATTTTGACTGTTAGTGCCGAGCTAAGCAAATAAATTAGCTCTAACAGCTATCATGAACCTTCAGGTAAAAGGGGTGACTTTTCGGCTGCAGTATGTTTCAACCTCTACCAAAGTGGTCTCCGAACCCCCTAGCATCCCTCTTTGAGCACTTGTTCCCACAGAGAGAAACAATATTTAGTTGGATAATGTGTTAGCTTTTGGTAGAAGTACACATTTACCTCTGTTTACTCCTGGAGGTCCCAAAAACAGTGTGCACAGAATGGGTAAAACCACATCCCAGCGAAAATACTACCCTGGGCTAGTATAAAAGCCTACATACTTGGTAAGGACCTCTAAAGAGTGGTAATAACCCTTGCAGGGCTCGTATTGGCCCGTAAACATCTTGTAATGACCTCTACTGTCTCAGCAGGTAATCTATTGGGTCGACACTAGATGTCTAACTTGAACGAGGACCTTGAAAATACCTGATGATGTTCACCAACGTGTACCTAAGAGTTATCTAGCTGAAACTATGCTGAAATGTTGAACACTCAGTAAATGGAACCCTAGCATCTGTAGGAGATCAATGGTCATGTACACTAGCCACTCTTTAGTCAATTGCCTCCTTACAGTGAAATTTATCCCAATAAAAGCTATTATTTAACTAGCACTTTGTCCAATTTGCCTGAGCCAAGGACTGTATGTGTGCACCATGAGATTTGCCAATCAATTGAAGAGGTTTTTGTTGTCTATTCCCATCGCAGTGTCCTCTCTGGAGAGAGGCAGAATGTTCAGAGTTAGCAGAATTTTGTGGAAATTATACCAAAATCTGGTACAAACTTTTGACTCCCAAGTTCAGTCATAGCCAAATAAACTAAAATAAATCTGCAAAGCTGACGCTACTTTAGTAGTTTCACAAAGTCATTACAACTGATACTTTTAGCATTGTGAGCGCTCTACAGGACACAAGTCTTGGGCAAGAATACTAGCAATCGAATTTAAAACATTGTCAAGAGTCAATATAAACAGTAGCTCATAATTATTGATGTTGACAATTAATTATTCCACCAAGCAGCATCTAAAGAATTCGAAAAGTCTCACGCTGCTTCTCTTTTGTTTTTTACTGTTCGAATATTGTACCAAGTTGTGTTTCCATGCTTGCCATTGCCTTAAATTGCCAAGTTAACTGAAATTCTCACAAAAGCAAGATTATGTTAACAACTAGTGGGTCAGAGGATTGACTAACAGTTTTACTATCGTTTACCTGCAGTTTTTACGACTTGGATACTTGCAGCCCATAAATAGTGCTGTGGAAGGAAGTAGAATGCTTCCAGTCTACTGCTGTAAAATATGAAGTCATGACTTTTTCAACTAGAAAACCTTTACTCTGTATTTACTGCATTTACTGTTTACTGTTGCATCTCAGTGGCCATATCCTGTACTGTCTGAAGCAACCGTGTCATGGTATGTTCGTACACTGGCGCCAGCTGAGAGGCAGAGTGGTGGTGACTGCTCGCAAATGGGTAAGGTGATCCAGTTCTCTATGAGCAGGTGTAACTATGGCAGCTGTCTGTGAATGATGGTAATGGGTTATGGAAAGTTGATGGTATTCTTCGTCATACCTTTCGTCATCATATTCTTCTACTCCGCGCACTCTGGGTGGCTTGTTATCAGAGAAGGCTCTTACCTGGAGGAATTCGCCTACAGCGCGAACAGCTTCTTCAAGGCTTCTGGGATTCACTGCTAATAAATGACATTGCAGATACGGGTGGCCCAGGGTGGTGGCAAACGTCTCTAGCACTAGACGTTCCACATGTCCATCTGGTAAGTTTTCATATGCACTAATCTCTCCACCTCATTGGCGTGCACCTTAAGGGAAGTTTTTGGAGCTTTCTTCAACTGGGCAATGTTCTGTAGGGCCTCACAGAGTGTCAGGCTAAAGCGAGCACGGAGTGCGGTGAACACAGTTCTAAGGTTGTTAGGCTTGCCGCAGTCTAGCGCATCTTCTCGGAGGGCTTTTCTAACATGCAGCAATGAAGCATTCTCATCCCAACCTTTTGCTTCTGCAACTTCCAGGAACCGGTCAATGAAGTATTCTACATCACCCTGTCCATTGAACTTACAGGGTTTAAAAACCGGCGCAGGTGCACTGGGTGGGAGTACTCCTCTCAGGGTATCAGCTAGTCTATCTAAAGCCTCTGCTTTAGGGGTGATGGCTGGCAACCGCCCTGCACTTCTGGCTTCATGTGCAGCCATAAACGGAAACTCCTTCTTTTTTCGCTACAAGGTAGGTAAGCTGTATTTTACTGTAGGGTGAATTACAACGGAACGTCTACTCTTCTGTGAGCTTTTTCTCCAGCAGGATGGGTGGTTTGACCGTACTACGCTGGGAGGTGGGGTGGGATGTGACGTATGCTCTTCCTCTGTATAGTGTAATCGGTCCGCACTCACTTCACACTGTAGTAGGATGCTGGTGGAATGGTGAAATAGCATCCGTGGGATGGTAGGGGGGGCGGTCATTGTTAGGAAGGGAGTGGGCACCGATACTGGAGGCGAGGGGAAAGAGTAATTTGTGAGTTTGGCGGTGAGCTTTCTCGTTTTTTGTAGTGCCGTGGTGAGAACAAGAATGATCTTACTTCTGCCACCAATGTAATGGCTTTCCCTGTCACTGGATAGAACTGTTACTGGCACTACAATGAGGGCTATACTGTTCGGCTTTATCCGTACCGTACTAAGAGCGTCACTGCAAGGCGGTACGGCTCCGCGTGTTTACCTTGCACTAGATACAACCGGATGCTGCTGTGTAGCAGGCACAACTGTGTTCAGGAAACCGACCTAACAGATACCACGGAGTTGTAGATAAAAATGGTTTATTATTACCAGCAAAAGTAAACAATGTCTAATCTGACGCACAAAACTGAAAGTTTGACACAAAGTAAATGATATGAGAATGATAGCAACTAACGGCAAGGGTCGAGAGAAGACTTGCTGCACGAGAGTTACTTCACACTCTAACTACTACCAAATTTCTGCTCAAAGTCTAAACAACATCTGCCCGCTGGGCTGAATGCAAGGGGATTTATAGGAAAAGTAAACAGTTGAAAATATATGCATATAATTAGATAGAAAGAATACCCCCAGCGAGGTGTAAAACAGCAATCGTAAAAGAATACATGAGTCAATGGGCTGGCACATTGATGCTAAGTGAGCGTATATATAAATATGTGTTTATGTGCGAGTTTACCAGTAGCGGGAATCCATCCTTAGGAGGCTTGGCTGTGAGAGCGGCAGATCAGCTGTACTCTTGGGTGTAGTCAAGCGTAGCCATCTAATGTGTAGTATAAGAGAGATATGTATGTGGAATAACATCACCGGCTGAAGAGAGAATAGCCGCACTGTGAAAATGTATTACAATACAGCACCCTGTCATATGCCTCAACTTTATACTGTAGCCTGTCATATACCTCAACTATATACTGCAGCCTGTTATTCGCCCGAACTATATACTGTAGCCTGTCATATGCCTCAACTATGTACTGCAGCTTGTCATATGCCTCAACTATATACTACAGCTTTTCATGTACCTCAACTATATACTGCAGCCTGTCCTATACCTCAACTATATACTGCAGCCAGTCATACGCCTCAACTATATACTGCAGCCTGTCATATGCCTCAAATATATACTGTAGCCTGTCATATGCCTCAACTATATACTGCAGCTTGTCATATGCCTCAACTATATACTGCAGCCTGTCATTTGCCTCAACTATATACTCTAGCCTGTCATATACCTCGACAATTTACTTCAACCTGTCATATGCCTCAACTATATACTGCAGCTTGTCATCTGCCTCAACTATATACTGGAGCCAGTCATATGCCTCAACTATATACTGCAGCCTGTCGTATGCCTCAACTATATACTGCAGCCTGTCACATGCCTCAGCTATATACTACAACCTGTCATATTCCTCAACTATATACTACAACCTGTCATATGCCTCAACTACATACTGCAGCCTGTCATATGCCTCAACTACATACTGCAGCCTGTCATATGCCTCAACTACATACTGCGGTTTGTCCTGTGCCTCAATTAAATATTGCAGCTTTTCATGTCTCTCAACTATGTACAGCACCCTGTCATATGCCCCAACTATATACTGCAGCCTGTCATATGTCTCAACAATATACTGCAGACAGTCATATGCCTCAACTATATACTACAACCTGTCATATGCCTCAACTATATACTGTAGCCTGTCATATGTCTCAACTATATACTGCAGACAGTCATATGCCTCAATTAAATACTTCAGCCTGTCATGTGCTGCAACTACATGTGGGAGATTTTAGCAGAATGTTACTCTGCGCCCCCCCCCCCCTTTCTCTCCACCCTTGGACTGCAAACCCCACTTTCTTGTTCTGCGGTAAATAAACATAAGCCTTTGGCTGTGAGTCATGGCTGAGTAGTCCTGAAGCGTAATAAGAAGAAGTTGTACCCCTCACCACCAGCATCAGTGGAACTAAGTATAGGAAATAAGCCTACCTAATAAGGAGTGACAGATGCTACAGGAAGTTACGTTATAAGGAGAGACAGTTGCTAGTGCACACAAACAAATTACCATGTGCTCGCGACCCCGATTGGCTTATTTTATTATTGTATACTGTATATTGTGTGTTGCCTCGTGATTTTTATTCTGCTCAGTGGTGTCTTCGGTACTCATAAGCAATCCTAAGGCCGCCACCAGTTTCTCAGGGTTTCTGCATTCTCTATCCAGCACCACTGTACTTACCTAAATTATGGTAAAATTTCAGTGATGACTCATAACTGCACAATACTGAAAGCTAAAAAACCTTTAGTTGCTCCTTCTCAGAAATTTTTTTTTATTGTTGGTGGAATTAGACTATTTCCCTCAATAGGTTTCATCAACTCTGCTCCTTGGACTTTCTTTAGTATGAGTCAATATTACCATTCGGTTCTTTAAAGTGAACTTTACAAGTTTGTTGCTTGATCTATCCTTAAAGTTTTCATTTGCCCCAGATTAAGGTCTACACACAATTTCCCAGTATATGTAGCCCCAGTTTAAACGGAGTAAAATTTCCGTTTTTCCTGATTGTTCCTTAAAGCATCACAAACCCAGCAGCTCCAGATCCTCAATGCTCCAAAGAAAACGAAGTGAATGAGACAGTGACCCAGACAGAATTGTGCACATATGTCATATAAAAGCCAATTATAGCCAGATATAACAGAGTGCCCACAGTTTCAGTCAGCACTAATGATTAGTAGAGGCATCATGGACAATAATGCCCTTGTGGGTGTAATGACCCAGACTTTTTTCATGTAGGAGTTGTTCAAAGAAGTTTCCTGCAGTTTAAGCTACTTTTACAAATTTTTGTCATCTGATTAGTATTCTATAAAACTGCTTCAACTTAGCTACAGGCTGCTGTAAGAAACTTTATTGTACTCTAACAATTCAATTGTCTCATACTCTAAGACCACTAACACTGATGTATATAATAGAATTTTCATTGTAGAAACTGCAAGTGCACCGGGATGGACTGTTGAAGTTATAACAATCATATCACTAACTTTGGAATCCATGCTTTTGACTTTATTTATGTACATTTGGGTTCAAAGAAAAAGAGGTAAAATTATATATGTGACCTGCTTCGACATTAGACAATAATGTGGTTTAGTTTTGTTTCGATTTGCGGAAAAAGTTGAGAAATTCTGCTTCATAAATTTCTTAAACCACAATAATGTTTTCAATTCACAGTTTATCATGTTGAACTTTTGTTTTCCTTTCTGAAATGACCAATATTATTGTCTAATTAAATCAAATCAATTTCAAAGAAGAGAGGAAGAACAAAGCTGCCTCTAAAACTTCTGTTACACCCAAAAATATTAAGGAAAATGAAAGATTGATATCCAATTGAAACTCGCTTTAGACTGAATGCATAATAATTAACAACAACTTTGCAATGTCAGAACTATCACATTTTCATAAATATGACACTTTTGTTGGTTTAAAGACTATCCAACCAAAATCTACTATCAAGTTGATGTGAAACTTTTTTGCTGGATAATTAATTAAAACATACTTGCGCAAGAATCTATCATACAAACTCTATTTGAAGCTAAACTGACATGGTAGACTACTGAATACGGGTACAACCTTATTTTGTCTACTCAATATAAGTTAATCATTAGAGGGAGTTTTGTTTTCATTGTTAGCCATGCCCTTTGTATTTCATGACAGCTCTGCTGAAAGTTTCCTGTTACGGTGTAGCGGATGAAGGTTTTTGTAGTAAAAGCCTCAAACTTTGAAGAATGTAGGGATAAAAAACTTTAAACAAACTCCCTTTTTGGTTTGATATTGATGCCTGCAAATTTTCAAAATCCATGTTTTACGTGCACCCAGTTTAGCATTTACCTAAAAGCTCAGGCTGTAGCATTTATCATTTTCATTGTTTTTCAGTTTATAGTGTAAAGATCAAAGATTTCTTATTGGCTGTAGCAGTCTCCAGTGACTCCATGAGTTTTCTTATCAGAAACTAAGCTCACCTAACTGGTTTTGTATGCCCCATCTAATTTTGTGGGCATGCTGGAAATTTTTTCCTGGTTCCCAGTGCCTTTTGAGCGCCAGGTACCATGGAAACCACAAAAGGTACTTTTTGTGCACCAGTTTTATCGTGTTTAATTTTGTTGTAAATGAATGGTTAACTACGTGCCTATTGTGTAGGGGTTGTCTATTTTGGGGTTTGTATGGTGATTTAGATTGTTGGGTTGAGTATTGTATAGAATGAAGTCTTGTATAGTTACTGTATACCTTTATTGCAAAGAAACAAACATCACATATATAATTGAGTACTTCTCCTATAGTTTCAAAAGAACCTACGAATGGTTTTACTTCACAATCTATCGGCATGGATCTGAAAACCTGAAGTTGGATTACACAAGGGTTCTTTATAGTCCATTGACACTGAGTGCTCTTTTGTAGAAATAATTTTATCCCAAACAATCTTTTTAATTTAATTTAAATAGATATGAAAATCTACAATATTTGTCATCCATAGAACAGCAGTCTATTTCCAATACATCGTCCTTCGCATAGTAGGTGACCATGGACAAACCTTCTCTTGTGTTTGCGCTAAACTGATTTTCCTTACTTGTCAAGACATTTCACATTGAGTGAAACCCCTCTTTGACAAAATCAGCTTATAAGTCAAATTCGTAAATCGCCGTGCCATCTAGATATTGTTCCATTTTAATAACCTGTACTTTCACCATCAAACAAAGATCCACCATTGTGTAGAAATTGATGATATTCCCATCCGAAGATTTTGTTTGGCAGATATTTCCTTCCACTCGGGCAATCGCAAACTTTCAATACGATGCTCTTGAAATTGGACTGTTGCATCCTAAACGAGTTTTTGGTTAATGTCCACTCAGAGGTTTGTGACAAACTAGACATGGATAAAACTGTTTGGGCTTTGTTTGTTCCTTTCGAATGCCATATCGATTTGTGCCACTCTGCTGCTGCGAATCCCGTATAACTTTAATTACATTTGCCTAATTGGATAAATGTAGTTGTGGCCTCCCAACTCCAAGCTGAGTTGAGAGTTTTACATCGTGGCATTTACCTTAACTTTGCAAAAATGCAATTGAAACCTGTCGATTTTGTTTTTCTGCTCTTCCAGCGGGTGAATTATTGGAACTGAACAAAGACCGTTTGCTGGAAGGCCGTTCGAACACCAGTTGCATAGTAGGTCCAAAGACTACAACTTTTCTTTGTTTAAAAACTCTAGGAGGAAATTGCCGGAAAACTCCAACGTCGTTTCCACCAGTGGTTCACCCTCCACTCATTTTTTTGTCCACACAACTGTGTTTAGCAGTGTCTTTATTCATCGACTCGTCATGCACCCAACTCTCCAATTGTCCCTAGTATTTCTCTGCAGAGGCGCTAGTTTCAAGTAGTTGCAAAAAGCAGGAGTGTAATCCATAACCATTGGCATATTCGACAGCATTGCCTGAAGTATAATTTTTTTTCTTGTAAGAAATTGAATATAATCAGTCGCCCATCCAAACGGGTGCGTTGTTGTTGTCCTGTAATATCACTCCCATCGTCTACAGCAACTGTGGCTTCGAATTACAGAAACCAGTTGTAAATATCTTTGTAATACTCGTCACTCACTGCCAAAGTCAACTCGATCAGGTTGTAAGTATCCAACCCGTCGGGTCTGATGACCAGTTATGCGGATCTCTCTATTGAAAAGTTTGTGGGCTCCACTACGAAGACATCCATTGTAGGTTATATGTTGTAGGCAACACCTTCCAACTTGTTACCCAATGTACCATGTACCCGTTGTTGTGGCTCATTATGAGCACTTAGATGAGATCGTTGATGTAGTGCGGGTTTTCAAACTTCTGGTAGACCATGGTATTATTTTTCCCTTGCATTAGTAATAGCCTTAGCAAAGGCACATTCATACACTTACCAAATTTTTGTCGACAAGTTTTGAATAGACAGAATGAAGCTGTTAGATCGAAATTTTTATCCTGAAATGTGAAATTGTTGTACCTACCACCAGGATATGTAGTTTTTCTACTCGATTCCAATTTAAAAATGTTGGCTAAGTCTTTGGAAAACTGGTCATTGTATCGAGATGGCTGTTTGTCAGTGAACTCTTGTTGATCATTTTGTCATAAGAGACAAAAAACTTTTTCTCCAAACTCAATTTACGTGTTCTCTTTTGTATAATCTCCTTCAACTCTTCCACAATATTGTATCTTCCAATGCTGATTGGGATGAATGACTTATTGCTTTTGCTGGATACATTGGTCTTTATCAGATATATTTTTACCCTCAGTCACATTTTTCCAATTATTAGAATACAATATATCTAGCAGAACTACCACCCATTTAGCAGGGTATGATGTTCAAACGTTTATACGATCTTCTAGTGAAGTTGTAGTTAATGTTGTTGGAAAACTCTTGACCATTAAAGGGCGAGGGCAAGGTTTTCAGCATTGAAATTTTGCAGTCGTATGATGGAGACAGCAAGCGTTCGTTCCTTAAAAGCTATTCATCCACCCACTTGTTAAACTTTTCCGCCTAGCCAAGCCACATGAACAGTATCTGTCTCTTACCTCTCCTCATTCTTTTTCCCAATCTATTTTTTGATTCTGTAAACTGTCGGTTTTCTACCTTTTTAAATTCATTTTCGTAAAATGTTCCCTCAATCCTCTCTTTGGCCAGATCTTTCATCCTGTAAATGATAGGTTTTTATGGGTCAGCATGTCGGTGACTATAAAGACCACCGTGGTCCAATTCAGAGTATATCCATCCTCAAATACCCTTCTTGCCTTGCTAATTTTTTAAAAATTCTGCAAGTTTCAACTTTGGTTCTTTAGCTGAGCTGTGCTCATCTCCTTAGTACACCAAATCCTGCATGAGTTACCGGTTTTGAAAATTTACTTCGTTCGGCCTCACTCCTATAGCAGTGTGAAGAGTTTGGTTGTCCATGCTAACCATCTGGGGTAAAACATTGCTGTTTCTGTCATTATCTTTGCACATAAGATATCGGTAAACCTTATTTTTTAAATTACTGTTGAAGCGATCCACCATCAAAATTTTTATCGCTTTGTTTTTGGTTGTGAAATGCTTGATTTCTTTCTCAGTAAGTAGGCTCTTGACGCAATGATTTTCAAACTCTTTTCCTTATATTTGATCATAAAAACTTGTAGGTTTTTCTCTCCAGTATATCCTTTTCAAACCTCTGGCTAAGATGTAACCGGCTTTGGAGATGAGTGGAGCAGCCCAACCTTTTCTGGATAGGAAATCGACAGCTGTGGGTAAAGTGCTGTGTCATTGTTTTCTTCTTTCCGAGAACGCGAAACAATGAAAGCGGTTTGAAGCTGCTCTACTATTCTAGCTACGGCAGTGGCAACGGTGAGGCAGCGCTTTCCACTTGGTCATCACCTTTGTGTGCAGCGTGTAGGCATCCTCTCCACTTAGCTATTTGCAAAGTCTTTTTTCTCTGTCCATTTTCTACAAGCTGGCAGTAAAGCTGTAGCTTCTCACAGAGATGTGTGCAACGCGGGTTGTAATACAACTCTCTTAAAGCATCAACATCCATTTGCCAGTTCCGACAATGGCCAAAGCTTATCCCTAATGTGTTTGTCATGTGATCTCCTCGCAATTGTGATCTTTTTATCTGATAGTACACTTTTAAACTTGCTGCAGTTGTAGTCTCCCAATTTCAGCGAGTTTTATCGGTTAGATTCTCTTGCAACAAAGCTTTAACAATCTTAGGTTTCAGCAATCTCTGATTTTGAGCCTGTGCTTATCTGAACCGTATTTGCCGATCTCTGTCAAATGATCAAACATTCTGACGCCGGTCACTCGTTTGCCTTTGCTCTTTTTGATACCAGATATTTTTCTCAAACTCTTCTAAAAGATCATTCTTACCACCGTCATCACCTTTTCCGCTATCAATATACTCGGGATCGTCAATAGACAAGTATTCGATATCAATATCTTTTTTTCTCATCAACAGTTTTTCAGTAGCATCTTACACGGAGGTGGGGGAGTCAGATTGGTTGGTGAAAGGACGACTGGTCTGTTGTCGATAATTGTACTCTGAGCAAAGGGCTATATTTGTGCTGGAATTGATTTATTGCAGGAGACCAGTTAGCCATCCGTTGATGATTATTTCCAATTTTTCTGACATCACTCAAATAGTAGGGAATGTTTGAATATTTATGTCCAACTTTTTTGAAGCTCCAAAAGAGTTTCTCGTTTTTGCTACATGTCTCTCATTGTTATTTTTTTTAAGAAACGGGCTGTAACACGCAGAAAGATTTTTATTTTACTGTTGTTTTTTCATTGACAACGTTTCTCATTACTTTATTATACTCATTTTGAGACACTGGAAAATATTGTCTACCAAGTGTAAAAAGTTAAAAACTCATGGCTTTATTGGTTTTACTGAAGCTAAAACTGACACAATAGGTGTTATTAAAGCGTCCAAAATATTGCTTTTATCAATGTGAGTCAAACTTTTATGCAAGTCAACTGTTATTTTGCCAATCAGTTTTGGCAGCTCCTTCTTGTCACACTGTAACATGATAAACTGTTCCGATTCTAAAAGAAAATTGCCTAATACAATGCTTTTGACAGTTTCTATCAATAACTCGAAACAGATCCGAGTTGGTCTTTTCAACTATAGCAATTTTTCTTCCCATACTCAAGTTATCCGGAACTAACATAACCGTCCTATTCTTCATCATTCTCATGGAGATAATAAGAGTATTCGCGACCTCTGTTCACCGAACACATTGCAATAAAAATAATCAGACGGGCAATAAATTTAATCATTAAATAATCATTTTGTTCGGAACTCCTGGGTCAACAAAAAGTAGATCACTGAATAGAAAAAATCAGCAAGTATTTATTTATATTGTTCATAGGTCGCGAATGGAACTGAACATTAAATGAATATAATAATGAGCGAATTGAATTTTTTCATTTCCATAGACCGGTTTTATATCCTTCAAAAATAATTCAAAATGATTGCAAGCGCTCAAAATTTATTAAATTGAAGGGCAGCTTTACAAGCTACTCCAGTTTGTAGCAGTTCAAATTTTATTATTTTCGTGATTATTTTAAAAATTGGGAGTTATCTTCTTTATGATTTGTTCGGTAAACTATAACATTTCATTGAATATTATGTTGTTCTAAACTGATGTTCCGTTTCATACGCGACAGAGTGAATTACGAACACCTATTATTTTTGGTATTTTGTTTGACGAACAGGTCGTGAATACTCTTATTCATCTCTGTCCTCCTCCTTATACAGTTTTCAGTATACATTGAATGACTGTGCTGATGATAGGTCCTAGTGGGAAGCCATAACTCATCCTTTGTGTAGAGAAATTTTTTTAACATCCATTGTTGATTTTCTAACAACACTAGCAATATCCTTCACGCTTCGCAGCAACTGATTATGCTGAGCAGTCGGCATTGGTATTGTTCCATGTATAATAGCTTTTGCGCATTCGATTAGAGTCATCGTTAAATGTTTTTTGTATTAACCATTACATACCTTTGATTAAAGTTGATGAGGTGTTGATAACAACAGCGGCCCTCATGTTTTTTCCATTTTTGTTGCAAAGCTATATTCATTGTATTAGGAACATGCTACGAAAATGAAAAACAAAGTTAGGGCAAGAGTCCGAATAGTTATGGTACCTAAATGCGTTTACTTGGGTACATATAATAAGACACTTTGATCTGATGCAAATTTTCACAATAGTATGTGATGATTACCTGTTAGCTGAGCCATGTATGTTCATAGTAGAGAGTATCGTTGCTTGTTCAAAGGCTTTTTGTACATGCTTTTTCCTTCCATGAAAGCATTGAAGATTCAATGGGTAATTGAAGAAGAATCTCTAGGGTTTTTAAAAGAGGGAAAATGGTGGTTCTTCAAGGAAATTGTACAATTTCATTTTAAAAAAACATATTCTGAACAATAAAAAAGATACTTATGATCAAAATATGACTATGTTTTGTACACAAAAGGCATTTTTGGATCAAGAACGTCCATGCCTTGAAAAAATTGGCACGGGAAAGCGCTTCCGAATGCAATTTTGACGTTCGTTCCTGGCATAATTTCTATGCATGAACGTTCAAAATCAAAAGTTCACTTCATCGGAGTTATCTTCTTCTTTTTTTATAGTGTCGCAGTGAATAGTAAAAGACGCATCCTGCTGAGGTGACAGCTTTTCGGTTATATATTATAAAAAAAAGTAAATAATAATTTTGATAATTATTACCAGCTACTTACGTGTTTTACTAATTACTTTTTTTCATTTTTAACAATGTTTATTATCAGTTGGTGATGTTTGGCTATTTGAATAATTGTTTTTTTACTAACTAAAGTATAATAAAATAATTAAAAAAAACTATAAGAACTTATAATAATATTAATGATGATATCATTTGAATAACAGTAATATTAATAATGATTATCATACATTTTTTGTTATATTATAATTATTTATTACAATTTTATTTTAATTCACCATCCTCAGTAAACGTGTCCAAAAATAATTTCAACATCAACATGCTTCAAGACTTGTTATTATTTATTTTATTATTATTGTTAGAAATGAAACTTGAGGCCTCATCACTCTTGTCTTGTTATTGTAACTAACGTAAAAGGGCTCATTATTATTTGTAAAAAATATTTATTATAGGAGAACTCCGCCCATTCGGATCAAGAACGTCACAATGTGGACGACCCCCTGAACGGTAAAACCACCGTTCAGCATAGAGTTCCAAAAAACAGGTTTTGTACTCGCCGAAAACGAAAATTTCGCCCATTTTGGCATGGACGTTCTCGATCCGAAAATGCCTAAAGAGTTGGCATCAGCTTTACCAGAAACATACTCTATCAAATCATCAATTATCAACAATCTGTTTTTTCCATTTCTTGGAAAACTGGTCATTGATTCCTTTGTGAAAGAGCTGGTAGTGAATTCCTCCAGATAAAAAAAAAAGAATTGAAAACAAACCCTCCAGGATAATGATAGCAGAGACTGAACAAGAAGATCTACAACCAGGTGGTGAACTCTCCACTCTCTCCCTCCTCAACCAGGTTCAGCAGACAGCCACCCTACCAGATGACACCTTGGCCCGCCGACGATAGCCATACTGATGCTCACAAAGACCATTAGACTCCAATCAAATGAGATAGAGCAGCTACAACACCAATCGTCTACTCTGTAATAGCCATCCAACCACCCCCTCCCCGTTACGTCTGCACCCCATTCAGCATTGGGCATGCAGTTCTCTTGAAAATTTTCAAAGGAGTTGTCCCGTTAACAGCCGGTCCTCCCATACCACTTCTCCTAATCATTAGTCAAGAAACAGTTGCCTAACTGCCTTCAGATAACCTGGAACTATCACAAAGCCATAAATATATTCGAGCAAAGCAATGTCGCTGATCAACCTACCCCAATGAGAGTTATACGACGTCCCATACAGACACCAGAACCTTGTCAGCTGCCAACTGCCAATCAGTATGCATTTCTGCAAAGTTTAGATGAGGTAGACTTACACCTGTCAGACTAACCCATCGTTGGTGGAACTTATTCTCACAACCCCGACGTCCTTTACAAACTCTAAAGGTGGTTGATGTGTAGGAAAAATAAGTTTCACCAAAGTTGTGTGAGTCTGAGAAGTGTAGGTCAGAGTTTCCCCTTTTACCCAACGAGCATCATGCTGATGTCCTTGCTCCCTCCTAGCTGATCGCAGCTATGACATGAAGAGAAGATGTTGAGTCACACGTACCCTGCCAGCCTTCTTACAGGAGAGCTACCCCCAACACCCACAAACCCCACTTACCACAATGTGGCACTGCCCGAGACCATCCTGTTTAGGTCCATCTGCTGCCAAACCAAGTGAAAACCCCTACCCAAAATCAGAATTGTTCCACAACAAAAACTATTTATTGCCCGGCTGCATAGAGGGAAAGCCTGTTTCTGTTTTTGTTGAAATTTGGTGTACCACCAACTTGATGTCACAGCACTTGTTCAACCAACAGCCAAGGTGTTACGCCTGATGGTTACCGCATATTTCCTTTTGGCATCGTCAAACTTCCCATCTGCTTGTGTGGCATAAAAACTGAGGCTACATTTGTGGTGAGTCTGTTCAATGAAGATGCCATCCTGTGCATGCTTTTCCTCAACTCCCACCAGTATCACATGAAGTTTGATCAGTTGGCCAAGAGCTTCCGTATGCCAACCAGCAAAGCAAGATGCTTACCACTGGAGTGCAGCTGATAAGAAACACCCGCATTCCTCAAGCACAAAGATGACATTTATGTGCAAAGTCACCCACCTCACACTCTTTCCATTTGGAACAGTGGAAAATACCCCCAACTCCCCAACCTTGACTGCCAGTCTCAACCTCCTGAATGCCAGACACCACCTGCTGGTGAGGTGTCTCAACTCAACCAATTGACTACTGGATCTAAAAGCCAGGAAGACCATCAGCAGATACTCTCCTCAAATCCGTACCTCCCTCCCCTGTAGCCGAACGTTCCCAGGAGTTAAATGCTAAGAGGTCCTAAACAAGTGACACACCCTGCAAGAGGTGTCTCAAATGGCTCAGCTCCTGCACTCCTACAGAGCAGTGTTTAGTAAAGCTAACCACGAAATGGGTTGCTCTGACTTCGACGCACACAGCATCCCTTGAAGCCCTGTGCCCAGCCCATTTGGCAACCCCCACACAGACTTAGTCTTAGCAAAGAGCAGAAAGTCCAGGAGCAGGTTGCCAAACTAATTGAGAAGAGACTCATTGAACCAAACACTGGAGCCTCGAGTTCACTTGTAGTATTGGTGAATAAGCTGGACTGCTCATGGAGATTTGGCACCAATAACAGGCGCAGGATATTTACCCCTTCCCCAGAATAGACGAGAGTGTGGACGCTCTCTCTGGTAGCTGCTACTTTATCACCCTAGACCTTGTGAGCGGATATTTGCAGGTCCCACTGGATGCTAACGCCAGTGACAGGTCAATCTTCTCTACCCGACCTAGCCTGTACAAATTCCAGAGACCCATGGAGCGGGTGCTCCATTGTCTCTATCATAAATCTCTGATACTGTACCTGGACGATATAATAGTTATTGGTTCCAACTTCCACACCCACCTCCAGCGGCTCGACAGAATGCTCTAGAAGCTACAAGCAGCCGGCCTCAAGTTAAAGCCTAGCAAGTGCGAGTCTCTGCATTCACAAGTCTGCTACTTTTGCCACATCATCAGTGAATGTGGCAGGAGTGTCTGGGTAATACAAATGAGAAGGGGCATGAAAATATGGTCTTACAACTATTTAATCAGGCAACATCAGTATGGGTAGCATGTAATCATGGAATACAAATACCAACTTGCAACTCATTACATTGCTCACAAGAGATGCTGTACTATCACATTACCCCACTGGGTCATCTTTCAAACTAACCGGGCACAGACCAAAAGATAAAGGGGGAAATGTATAAGGCACTACTTTACAGCAGCAGACTTTTGAGGGTTAGAAGGACAGGTGGAGACAGGATAAAAGGAACGGTGAAGACAAGTTAAAAGGAGCGCTGGAGACAGGTTAGAAGGAGCGGTTGAGACAAGTTGAATGGAGCGGTGGAGACAGGTTAAAAGGAGCGGTGGAGACAGGTTAGAAGGAGCGGTGGAGACAGGTTAGAAGGAAAAAGCAGAGCAAGAATAAAGTATTTTCGTTTGACTGAGTATGATGAATAATGCAGATAGTAACATTTTAAATTCCCGATTAGCAAGTTAAAAAGGTGCACTCAGAAATTGTTTTTATCAAGATTTGAAAAAATAAAAAATTGATATTCAGCAAAAACAATACTTCCATCAAATGACTTTGATGTCTAAACTATTTATAATTAATAGCTTACCTATAAGTTCACTTTTATTACCAGCTTTTACAGCAAATGAGCTGTTCAGCCACAGCCTGGCAGGGTAGCAAAACTTCTTTGTATAGCACATAAAGATATGCAATGGATTACGAACTTGCTAACATTGAAACTCCATTAGTCTCAAGTATCTTACCAGAGGGGACCCTGTGCCGGTATGACAGTGACAACTTTGATAGCTACTGTTGGATCATTTGGCAAGCACAGAGCCCATGGCTCATACAGATTACATGAGCAGTTTTCAAAGTGGCTTTATTCATCCGTACCAAAATCCTGGGGTGGCTATCACTCAGCGTTATTGGCAAGAAATGAATGATTGAAGAAAAGAGTTAGTCAAATTCCAGCCCTTTTATAGGTATGTTGGCAGGAAGTTATTTGCATAAAGTATATATAAAGGTAAAGCTACAGGAAGTAATTCGATCAATCAGAACAAAGATACGAACAGTAACCAAATCATGCATTGAATAAGGAGTAAAGGTACTTGTTGCCAAGTGGCTAAAGGGTGGAGTCCTATCTCCATTGTCAAATCATAGGCACCTACATGGCTCTCATGCTACAGTTAGCTTGTGGTTACCGTATCTGTCGTTCCAAGGGAAGGTACTTTCTGCTCTTGCTCTAGGGTTAGATCATAGATTAATTTGCAGATCCTCTGCTATTGTGGCCAGCTTAGACCGGCCCTGTATCGCCATACCGGGTCGGTAAGGGATCAACACCTGCCGTGCAGGGGTCAATACCGGTCCTGAATGCTGTGGAGGTCAGATTGGTAAGCAACCAGTTTACCACTGTCATTAATCAAAATCTATCGCAATATAGCATCAAACTCGCAAATAGTTATTTTGATGCGCTTGGCACTAAGTATATAATTCTTCCGATAGTTTGCGATTGTCCCTGTAATTTTACACACTATTTTTGTTAATTGATAAGAAAAACTGCATAACGAGTTTGTTGAAACACTTTTTAAAACTAATTGCTAAAATATTTTTTGTAGCGGAGAGAGAGAGAATTATTAAGCAGCTGTTTTCTACTCAACCATTTGGACAAGTTGGTAAGTTGTCGGACGGTGAAGGACTAATAGAAAAGATTAATTTAAACTGTCTTACTGAAATAGTTTTGCTAGTGCATAGCAGCAGCATTTTCCTGTATAATAGAGGTCATTTAATTAATGGCATTTACGTTGTTGAACTGAGTCGTAGGCTATCTGCATTTGGTTTTAATAATTGTAGCCACTATAATTCAAGATTATACTGGGTCTTGGTGTGAGGAAACATACTACATTCAAAATAAGTTCACAAAAACCAGAGGGTGATTTCCCAATTATTCCCAACACGACTTTTAGCTGCCATCAACTTGTCTCTCCATGTTCAATTTCTCTCCGTTCCTGTCGAAGGCATTTTGAACAGACTTTGTTGCAAGAAACATTCTGAAATAGTCTCAGTTGTTTGAGAACATATATTTGGCACCTTATTTACCTGTAGTGGAATGTATCTACTGCAATAGATTTCACCCAAAGGCTAAAAATGAAACTGGAGGTGTAAGCTGATGATTAACTTTTTGCTAGATGAATTGCAAAACTAGCTTTTGGTTAACAGAAGCTGACTGATCTTCTTTGTTTAAATCAAAAATCTTTGTGCAATTTAAACCCTCATTTAGCAAGGCTGGAAAAAATTTTCAGCAACTCATCAACTGGTGATTTTTCTCCTTGCTCAGTGTTTGTTTAATATGAATGGTATTACAATTCTTATGTCTTTTATTTTGATTTGTTATGGTCTTTAATCAACTATCGTGTGTACAAATTATTGATTTGCCTATGTTGAGATGTTTGTTTGGGTAAGTGAACTATTCCGAGGTAGTCAATGTCATCGTTTTTATTTCATTGGTCCCTTTGGCCTTACCAATCATAGAAAAATCTGATTTTTTACCTTTTTGCTTGTCTTGTTGATAATACCTTCTTGACAACTCTACTATTGCTTGGACTGCATAGATCCGAAATTAGTTTTTTTTAAACCCTCACCTTTACCAACTGTTTTGTCACTGCCTTAGAGGCGATGACCTAGGGTGAGAGTTACGGTGAGCATAACTTTATTTCGTGAACATTAGTTTCACAATTTAAGCAAGGGAAAGCAACTGCAACAACAACAAATGAACATGATTATCTAGTGATCTAATAACACGCTAGTAATACGCATAGCCATGAAGTATATCAATCAGTAACCTAGATGTCTTAGGATACAGTCTGTGAGCGATACAGAGAGAGAGAGCAAGAGACAGGTCCAGCACTTACAAGTGAACGATTACAACTGGCACTGATACATAATAAGCTTAAGTAGCTATCTATCAGACACACAAGTGGCCATTGACAATATGTTCATGAACCAAAACGTACTTTGTCAACACATGTCTAGTTGAGAGTGGACAACTTCGACTGTTGTCAATTATGCGCTTGAGTCCCAAACATCAACACCAACAACATTACATTTGAGCTTGTTTGCTCTTTTATTCAAACTTTCTCTTGCAGTAATATTTACAATAAAAGTTCAGTACCAAGGGTTCAAACGGCATCAAGTCGATTACTCATACATTGGCTACTTCCAAACCTTTTTGTCAATCATCCTTCCAAGAAGTGTAGTGCTCCACTCAGTTCATGTGTGTTCTACCCAGATAAGTAGTTTTCAACCCAGATACGTAGTGTTCTACTCAGAAATGCAGTGTTCTACCCACATATGCAGTGTTCTGCTTGATATGTTGCTTTTTATCATAAGAGCAATCACATTCTTAAGAACCTTTTTCGTATCATTCAAATTAGTAGATACTGAATGCTAGGTTCAGGGTTAAAGGTTCACAAGTAATCTGACCTCAAGACTCAGTACACTGAATGAAAAGGTACCAATATGTGCCATGCCCATGCCCCCGGAAGCACCTTTCATTCTCTACTAATAGTCTATCCATCCTCTATACCAGTCCCATTTTTAGTCTATTCTGGTTAACTCCCTCATCTTGTACTGCTAGATGCAAGTTCTGTTCCTGGTAACTTCAACTCATGGCATCAACCCTACATCACTTAATTTGCTTTTCTTGATCGGTAGCAAGTTTTTAGGCTCCTTTACGCACTACACATCAGACATACGGGCTCTGTATAGCAAGCTTATCGACTAAGCAGAGTCAGCTTGTCTATCCATATGAGGAAACCGTCTAGAGTAGTGACTGCAGGTGCTTGGACTAAACAATTGTGGCTGCTTAATAGGAAACTCAAGCTTTCCCTAACTGTGGTCGGCTGCTGACGACCTAAACTCAAACCATACTTGTACATACATTTAACTGATATTGGGTAGTTTTTGGCTGTATTGTATCGATGCATGGTATATCATTGGCGTACTGTGCATACTCAACTATGTAGTTGGTTTACCTTTGTTAAGTGTTTTACAGCTTTTCATAGTTTTTTATAAATTAAGCTATCCTTTGACATTTATTTTTTAAATTTTTTTGGAAAATGGTAATGTTTGTACTGTTTTGGTGAATCAATTGCCTCTCAAGAAACTGTGCATACCGAAGCTATGTTTGATTTGCCTGAGCCGTTGAAACTACATTAAGCGATAGTGTCTACTTTGGTGTGCGAAGATATGTTGACTCTGTGAAGATGACGTCAGTGTGTACCCTTGAAATTAGAGAGAGATATTTAGTTGTGACGACTAGTCTGCCCATGGCGGTCTCTCGAAACCAATTAAGTTGGTGGCAGCTGTAGGTTACTGGCAAATAAAATACACAATGAAGAGATGTGAGGGAGAGTGACTTACTATACAACGTATGCCACTCGTCAAACATTTCCCTCAGAGTTGGATCCGACTGCGACGCTGTATACAGCTGCTCTACCCTTTTGACTCACAGCTGTAAGCTACCTCATCTCTATATACTTCATGTGTATCTTGTATACCTTTTCCCTTTCAGTTAAGAAGCTGTCTCAACTTTGTAGGCTGTATGAAATCCCGACATCTCTTTCTTTGAACTCAGGCTACTTCGACTCTGAATACTCTATTTACAGCATATGCATCCCCCCTTGAAAGTGGAAGTTACTTTGACTCTGTATACTCTATATATAACCTGTACACCCTATCCCCTTTAGATCAGCGGTTATAACAACTATTTGCGCCATTTGTACATCTGCGAACCCCTCACGCTTTCTCTTGAGAACTATGCCAACCCACTATACAGTTGTTCTGGTGATTAATACTAAATTAAGGACAACTGCTATGCCATTAGCTAGAAAACAGGAAAAGAGTGACTGTTTGGAGAAAAATGGCTAAAATAGTTGGTAGCCAAAGAGTTTTCCAAGTCAGGTTTGCACAAATACCCACTCCTGACATGGGTATATACAGTAAAAACTGGAGGTAGTATTGCTGTAAAACACTTTCTGGCTTCCAAACAGCAATATCTAGGTAGCACTAGTCCTCAAAATTTGATACAATTAGTGAAACCAGGAGAGAAATTAGCCAAGTAACTGGTACTAAAAAAAGTCGAGAATTACATTGGTTTCGATGTACTCAACCCTTTTTTCTGGGTATACGATAGGGCGGCCATAGCAAAGGCCTCTGGAAACATTCACTGACCATCAATTTTCAACCCGCAAAATTTGGCTCCTTGGAAATTGATCTACAGTCACTACTGATTTGCCCGAACCGTGCTATGAAACAAACTCAAACCAGTTTACGTCAAGTCACAAAGCCATAAGCACTCAGGGGTTTGTATTGAACAGGCCTTTCTGAAACAGCAATCTAGCCACATCTGTACCAACTAACATTGGATTGGAAGACTCTGCAAAGGTGCCGGAATCTTATGAGGTTTTTCTTTTGGAGCTCAAAACAGCTCCTAGGTACACCCCTGGCTTGTTTCCGCTTCTGTTTATTCTACTTCCGCCTTTCACCTCCTGTTCCCTCACCAGTGACAGCAGTCGTCTTCTTTGTGGCCCAATCAGTGGAATCACTTGCCCATCCACTCAGCTATCAGTGCGTAACAGCAGCAAAGAGGTGTGTTCATGCTTAATGACAATTGCTATAAACACCCTAAACCACACAGAAAGCCATCAGAATGCAGCTAGATTTAGTCAGGTTTAGGCAAAAACATATGAAGACCATCTGTCTATGTTTACCGTCACTTTGACAGATAATAGTGTCACTGACATCACAGCAGGTGCAACCATATGCCTGTGTATTGCCATCAGCATTAAGCGAACATTCAAAAATATTGACTACATCTATCCTGTGGACAGAGACAGCTTTCCAGCCTTCTGCCACTACCAGAGGTTGTGAGCACACCACCTTTTGCATTTGTGAGCCTAAACATACTTGAACACTCCTTCAAGCTCTGTCATCCCCAGGGCAGCTTCTGCTCCAGACCGTTGATTTTGTAGTTATTGGTTATACCACTTTTGGCTCCTCTTCTGACTAGATACAAAAGAGTGAGGAAGGCCTGTCCAGCTACTATTATCTCCCCAACTCCTGTGTTGATGCCCAATCATCCACCGGGGCCACCTAATAAAACTTCTAGCTCATTGCACTCTTGTCCCAGCTTTCCAACCTGCATCTGCTTTGCCAAAACAATATTTAAAAGAAACAGATCTGCTAAAAAACAGACCTACCAACATATCTCATTTGGATTCGTGTATGTTTAATGTGCTGCATTGGTCACAGACATGTCAGTCATGTTTTTTGGTAGTTTTTATTTAGTTTTAGTTGGTATAACATGCATTTTCGTAAAAAGAGAGACCTGCTAACATATTACACTGCTGCTATCTGTTTGGTATAAATAGTTTTACCGACCTGTTACAGGAAATATGTGTAGGTATTGCAGTGATGTTCCTGCTTTAACTACGGACACAACGGAATCTACTCCTCCTTGACACTATCAATTGTTTTGCGGTTTACGACTCAAACAAACCACGCAGTATTTATGCGAATAAAACACTTTGTCGTCTCATTCTGTTTAGCAACATAATAAAGTCAAAGTCCAAAAATTCACAAGCTTCTACCTTCTCTCAAACACAGCAGCTCCTTATATTGGAGAAGGCAGGAAATCTCACCCCTTATTAAAAGTGAGCCAAGAACCATCAATAATGCAAAATATAGCTGAAAAATGATATAAATTACAAATCACAACAATACAGTGAGCCACTGAGAGGAGCGAGCACATGGCAAAGTGACTCCCGGGGCTTTTCCCACTCCTTTAGGTGAGGGTGAAGTCTTCCGATTCTTGTTTGGTGTCTCTGCTTCCTAGATTTCTGCTTCTGTAACTTACATTGCTTCAAAATCTACATTATGAAGGGTTTTTAGCTCCCTAGGCTTCAGGCCAATGCTATCAGCCATCTTTAATGGCCGGCCCAAGGTACTGACCAAGGCTGACCCGGGAGAGATTCTAGATGTTCAATTGGTAGAACACAGGGTCCATACTGGCCTGGTACAGACTCGTTAATTTGGCATATTCGAATCCAGAGGAATATGTATATGTGATGAAAGGAAAGACTCTGGGGTCCACTTTAAAACTATAACTATAAGTAAGGAGAGATGGGGTTTCCAAGGTAAGGACGGTGCAGAGTGGCAGAGTAGGTCGGGGAGGGGTCTGCCACTTCTTAATTGGTGTCACTTACAAAACTCCGGGATCTAGGTGATGAAGTGTTTTCACCTTCTGTAAACAGCCATCTTTAATGGCAACCCCAAAGTACTGACTTGGCGTATGTTTTATATGTTTAAAAGGTAGAATAACGGGTCTATACCAGCCCGGTATAGACCAGGTATAGCCAGTATCGTGAAATGCACAGCAATACGTATATGTGGTGAAGGGAAAAGCTCTGGTTTCACTTCAAAGTTGTTACTACAAGTAAGGGGGTAGGTACAGGGGCTTTCCAAGGTAGGGGAGGGGCGGGAAGACAGGAGGAGTGGCTGACATAACATGAAAATCCCTCACAGTATGTAAGTTGCATGTTTGATAGGTAAACTGTAAACGCAGGTTGACAGTTGCACGGACCTGTCACGTATTTATTGATTTTATATTGTATTATTCTGAAGGTTTTTTACCATTTAAATCCGATCTGACAAGCTCCCTATGTTTTGTGACTTTTCTGTTTGGGTAGCGGGTTGAGTGTTATGTTATTTGATTAAAAAGTATGATATAATATTGAGGGTAATAAAGTAACTGATAATAAATAGCATAAATAGTGTTATTTTATTAGAAATTGAATATGATAGTATTGAAAATTGTGAAGCATATAGTGATAGCATCAAAGTAAAATGGATGACATCTGTGATAGAAAATATATAGTGGTGACGTAAAAAGCACACGAATAAGTCTTCTTACTTTGTAAAAGATTCAATGATATTGCTAGAAATAGTGAAACATTATTTTATATTGTATTAACTAAAATCCCTATGGAATTGTGGTGGAGTTCTGATTGTTATCAAAACACTTTCAAGGTCTGTCAGCAATAAGATAAGAATTAATGAATAATCATTTTACACTAGTTGAACAACTCAAATAGTTATGCTGTGGAAGATGTAGACTACTAGACCCTGGCCGGTTTGCTCTTAAGACTCCTTAGTCCTCCACGTTGAGAAAATTGTTTTTTGTCAGAGAGACAACAGCTAAGCTAAACTTATTTATTATTAGTTGCACTTGGGTAGTTTGCGCTGTTGAGTTTGAGTACTGCTAGAATCTAAATTAGTTTATTCTCTCAAAACTGAGCAGCCGTTGGTGATGATAAAAAGGAAGCTTTATCATGAATTAGAATCTATTCATTTGATATCATCATTAGTATTATATGTATAGCTAACCACTATATTGCATTTTACTATCTCTTTGAACTGAATTCCACTATTATCCAACTCGTTTGTTCTTTTTTCAGTTTTAGTTTTAATGATCACTAAAAGCAGCGGCTAATACCTGTGACAATGAACCAAACGTCTTCAGGCATCAAAATAGCATCCTCGTTGGAAAAAAATTTCCACTCGACTCATCTTTGATGAAGACAATTTTGTTAAAACTTGACCAAAATAGAGGATGCTCAACGAATGTAAAATATCTAAAACATTTACTGCTCAACAGAGAAAGCCACCAGACTGCTTAACACCTGTCAATTGAATGGAAGAGCTATGATTGGATGCTTAACACCTGTCAATTGAATGAAAGAGTTATGATTGGATGCTTAACACCTGTCAATTGAATGAAAGAGTTATGATTGGATGCTTAACACCTGTCAATTGAATGGAAGAGTTATGATTGGATGCTTAACACCTGTCAATTGAATGAAAGAGTTATGATTGGATGCTTAACACCCGTCAATTGAATGAAAGAGTTATGATTGGATGCTTAACACCTGTCAATTGAATGAAAGAATTATGATTGGATGCTTAACACCTGTCAATTTAATGAAAGAGTTATGATTGGATGCTTAACACCTGTCAATTGAATGAAAGAGTTATGATTGGATGCTTAACACCTGTCAATTGAATGAAAGAGTTATGATTGGATGCTTAACACCTGTCAATTGAATGAAAGAGTTATGATTGGATGCTTAACACCTGTCAATTGAATGAAAGAGTTATGATTGGATGCTTATCACCTGTCAATTGAATGAAAGAGTTATGATTGGATGCTTAACACCTGTCAATTGAATGAAAGAGTTATGATTGGATGCTTAACACCTGTCAATTGAATGAAAGAGTTATGATTGGATGCTTAACACCTGTCAATTGAATGAAAGAGTTATGATTGGATGCTTATCACCTGTCAATTGAATCAAGGTGTTATGATTGGATGCTTAACACCTGTCAATTGAATGAAAGAGTTATGATTGGATGCTTAACACCTGTCAATTGAATGAAAGAGTTGTGATTGGATGCTTAACACATGTCAATTGAATGAAAGAGTTATGATTGGATGCTCAACACCTGTCAATTGAATGAAAGAGTTATGATTGGATGCTTATCACCTGTCAATTGAATGAAAGAGTTATGATTGGATGCTTAACACCTGTCAATTGAATGAAAGAGTTATGATTGGATGCTTAACACCTGTCAATTGAATGAAAGAGTTATGATTGGATGCTTAACACCTGTCAATTGAATGAAAGAGTTATGATTGGATGCTTAACACCTGTCAATTGAATGAAAGAGTTATGATTGGAAAATTTCAACACCTTTATTTAAATCAAACACTGTCGCTTTTGAAGATAACTTCTATTGACACGCTATCTGAAAGAGTCTAAAATGACTTGTCTGTGCCCCACTACATGGTCAAAACATTTGGTAACAAGCATCAAGTCAGATCTCTTATGAATAGTAAAACTAGGGTAAAAAGAAGCAAACCACTGATCAGTTGGTAAAGATGAAAGTATTGCAACTTTGTCTCATTTTTTGTAGTCAGCGTGATTAGTTTTGAGGCTCCCAAGGACCTACTTCATTCAACTTTACCAAGCGGAGAGGTGGTGTTGAATGTTCTGTTAGTGATGCTTACAATATGAGAATTTGTGATAAGATCCTTGTGCATACCCATTAAAAATGCTGCTGGTGTAAAGAATTTTTAAAACAGCGTTTTTCATTTTTGAATCCAGAAGTTAGTGGATTTTGTCACACTTTACACAGCATCATCCTAGCCACTAACCACTGCAGGCATTGGTAACAGTGCAATCCATGAACAACAAAGCCAACAAGTATTTTAACTTTAAATACTCAACAGCAGACAAAACTGTCGAGAACAATGTGCTGTTTGTTTGAGCTGGAAATATTGCTGCTGATTTTAGCAATCCGCCACTTGTCTGCTGACGTTGTCACTAGGCAAGTTGGCGTCTGCAGGCACAACCAGAGAGCCAACGTCTTTAGGACTGACAAAAAAAATGCCAGCTTTTTCCCAGAGGTGACTCCATGCTGAGATGCCACTTACAGCTAATCAAATGTGAATACCATCTACTTTAACAAATGTAACAAGCCAGGGGCCCATAAATACATTTAGAGCTTTTGAGTAGCATAAGCATTTATTATCACACGAAATAAAAAAAGTAGCAACGCAAGAGTGACATGTGATGCAATGCAAAGAGCTGAGAGAAAATTCTGCCTTTTGTAGGCAGAATTACAGGAAGTGACAGTAAATGTTTGGCCGAGCTTGCCAAATACCGCATTCAAATACAAGATATGCAGAGTTGCACCAGTACTATAGTAGAATACCAGCCAATGAAACATGAATAGATATGTTAAAAGGAACTGGTGCCAAAAAGTGAGGGGCAAAAACTATGAGCATCTCAGACAGTAGTAGCTATGCATTCATTTTCATTAAAGTCCCCAGCGGTTCGTGGCCTTGGAACTGGATATTGCAACTTCTGAAGACAACAATGACCTGAATATGGGTCATGGAAGTCATTAGGCTAAGTTTTATTTCTCAGACTATGACAACCATATTGGTACCAGCCTGGGATATCTTGGGATAGCTTGGGATAGGGTTGGCATAGTAAAATAATGACTCCATTGCTTATATATTAGCAAGTAGGTTAAGTGCAATCAATGCCGGTCTTGTCAATTGATTTCAGAAGGCATGTCTGATGCCTCCAGTCTATCAAGGGGATCTTATAAAGTAATGGTCACTTTTGGTGACCAGTAAAATCTACTACAATATCCATTCTACCAGTTGGATTATCAAAATATACAAGACAAGGCTTGTAGTTGACTATCTCAAGGCATTTACACAGCTTTGTGGTCATTTATCTTATCTACTGTCTATCTTTGTATATTTAATGTACATTTTTGCCGATTGTAATTTCACGTTTTGTCTCAATTTAGTTGCAATCAATTGTTTACAAAGTTAATTTTGTTTCAGATATAAAAAAATATCAACAACACAAGGATTCTAAAAGATTACCTTATTGTCAACCACGTCTCAGTAAAAAGTCTACTACAATCAAAAATTCTTTGATTAGTCAGTTTATATTCAGATTATTCAACAAGAAATGACCATCAATTTTTTACAATCAGCGGATATTCATTATATGCTTTGTTTCCTATTTTTTTATTTTATGTTTTTTATGTTACTATTATATGCATCTATTGCAAGTGTTTTCGGTTTTACTCGCGATTTTGACGCTGATACATAGTTTATTATGCTCTAACAATCCCAATCAAATGAAAGTAACACTTCCACCCACTACCAAAACAAATCAGTCAAGAAACATGAGACTTGTCAACTGACATCTAAGCAGGGAGAAAAAAAAATCCAGCGAAATCAAATAACAAAGCAATAAATATCTCACAGGTTTCTGAAACTGTCAACTATCATTTACCAAACCTACCAAATGTACATTTCACATACATATGTAAATATACTGTAACGGGTCTGTAAAGGTATTCATACCAAATACAAAAACAGGATAATATCTTAAAATGTCTGTTTTATTTTAGAGAAGGATATTCTATCAGCCAAACGTATATAAAACTAATGCAAAACATGTGTGACAGGTCTCTAACTACTTTAAACATACTAAAAAAACATGAATTCAACTTCGACTTGTTGACAGATCTGTTTTCTCCTACAGATCTGCTCCCTATTAAAATACTCCTGACCCATTCTGAGGTTGACTTCCCAACAGGGCAAACAAAGGTGAAGTTGTCAGTGTGAAGCACAGAAAAGACCCTTGTTAATCTTTAACAGTATTGGCGGGAGCGTTGGACAATATCGGTAACCGCTAGCATGTCTGAGGATCAGTACGCTGAGGTTCCAATAAAGGCAGAATACTTGAAGCTGAAGACAACTAGTCTGAACAAATCTAAACATTTATTGTGAAGTCAGCTGCTCTGAGTAATATGGCCTCCAGACCCATCGTAGGCAAGAGGGATAGTGCCGAGTATCTCAAAGTGCTAATGATCTTTTCCACCATGGCTTGCTCCGATATTCAGCACTGATTCTTATAATTTTAGCGTATATAGGGTTGCCAGTTGAGAAGACCTAACTAGTATATTGTATAGGTCTGTTCCCTAACTTAGTAACAACACAGCTCCGGCGCAATCAACTGCTAATGTATGCGCTCACTGGCAAGGTGAGAGCTTGTTTTGAAGAGAAAGAGACTTTCCTAAAGTTAGCCCCGAGACTATACTGGATGAAGTTGAGGAAAGATAAAGATTCATAGGCTGGTGTACCGGCGATGGATCAAACTTCTATCGTTTCCTTTTCATCAATGCTCCAGCTCCAATTTAGTCAATAATTTTAGTGGTATTGTGAGGGACGCCAGCACTTGCTGCTATTTTGTTATCTACTCACTCAGTATCGTCTAAGACATTCTCTCATTGTTAACCATTTATACAAAGGCTAAGCCCTCATCTCAATAGCAACTCACTGTCTACTTTTTGTCTACAAAACTGTCTCAGTATTTACTCGCTACGCATTGTCTATGTCTGTATCAGAGTTCTATTGTTTACCTGTGCCTACGCTACAAGAGTCTATTTAGTGCATTCTATCTTGTACCCAAATAATTATTATTATTATATTTTATACTTTTTCCACGGTGTTAATTATACAATTGCATTTTGGTGCTGATGTAAGTACAAGGCGTGGCTTGTACCAATATTTTACCCAGGCGTGGCTTGTCAGATGTTACCCGCCTACTTTGTATAAATATTCATGTTCATGCAATAAAGTTCAGAGTTAGCCTGACTCTCAGATGATTCTCTCTCTCAGAAGCAAGCACAGCTAGAAGCAACCAAACTACAAGCGCTGACCTGGTCGACTATTAGCAAGCACGAGGCTTGGCGGAAAGTGTGAACGGTTCGCCCTATCACTGCGTATTCCCTCACCTGAGGTGAGAAATACAACGCAAACACCTGGTGCCCTAATAGTTCGGCTCACATTAAAATCGTACTCTGAGAGTTCGGGACAAGATAGCACACCAATAATTCCAGTACAATTATTGTCGGTCTCAACTGAGTCGAAGTAGACAAACAATAATTCCAGCACAATTATTGTCGGTGACAAAGTTTGCAACAAACTATAAACTAAACAATAATTACAGCACAATTATTGTCGGACATAGACATGTTCAGATGCAGCCAATAATTATAAAATAATTTCTGCAAACTGCCAGCAATCATTCTACACCAGATTCGGCCGCACCCAAAACTGCACAAGCCAATGTACACACTCCAACAATAATAGCACATTATTGAACGCTGACTTAGGGTAGAGGCAGAGCACGTCGGGAAGGTGTACAGGTGGCTATTACAATTGCTTTTTATCATGTTTTGGTCTAGTTTATTCTATAAAAACAACTGTGTTGATCACATGCATCAAAAGCTTTTGGTCAATTGTGTGATTTTGTTGATAGGAAATTACCTTCAAGCTTAGATTGTGTAAAGTATGTTGTATACGCTAATACAACCATTTCAACTCAATCCTGTTTGTCTGGTAGGATGCCATTCTGATAAATTCTGATGAACTCCTAGTCAAAATTTCACTGAGTAATGACTATCAACTTCCTTGGTTAATAACAGACTAAAAACTACTTTCAATAGCCATCTTTCTAGTAGTGTTTGGTAAAAATAGTGTGCAACCCTTCAAAATGTTGAAGTGATTAGAAGTAGGACATATTGACCTACTAGTCGCTCAAATAATCAAACCTGCTTACAAGTTTTTCCAAATAGTATACCGTGACAAAATCTTTTATTTATGTTGTGCGGAGCTAAATAGAAAAACCTGCTAGTGTTTTAAGTTTTTTTAACACACCCATAGTAATTTGGAACACGATTCACAACACATGATAATTGACGAGTTGCCGTTTATGAGTGTTTACAACGTTTCGCTATGTAAGCGCCTGCTATGCATTTCTGCTTACATTGGGAAAATATATATGATTTTCCTTTCAATAAAGCCCACTCTCTCTGTGTATGTTTCGATCTTACTTTTGGTGTAAGATTTGGATAGCGCAGTTTATTTTGGGCTGCAGACTGTTACAGCAATAAATTTGAAAACCTAAATGGCTTAGGATTAATCTTAGTGTCTGAACAATATTGCCCACTATGCTTTAGACATGTTTTAGAGTTTTTAATGCCACAAATTTATTTGGACCTCATTACTGATCTGGCTGCAAGATGGTTCGATAGATTGATTGATTTTTGTGTTTAGTACTAACTTCTATCAATTTGAACAAGGAATATTTGTAATCAATTTTTTCGATGTTTGTGCAATGAAATTTTTTTTCTAGTTTTACCTAGAACGAGAGTGTGGCAAGAAAGTGAAATGGACTTTAATCAGAGAACAAACTTGCACAGCACGGGTATGTAGCTTGCTTATTTGAGTTCACAATAGTTGTCAGGACACTGAATAGTTAAAAGTGTTTTGGGTCACTCAGAGTATTACCACTCCTGCTCATTCATTAACTACAATTACTTAGTATACAATCCTTTGCGTACACTGTATGTTTTTGGTGGTTTATACGAACAAGAGGTGCCAGCAACTAATCCTAAATTAAGTTAGAGCACATAATTGAGTACTCTGAAAACAGCCAGCCCATGAAAACACCCCCATTATTGGTGCAAGACAAGTGAAAAGAATGAAACAATGCTCGGGCATGGCTTGCATTACGTTGTGTTTAACTGAGATTGTCCAGACAGTGCAATAGTAAAATCAACATGGAGATGGTGTAGATTGAAAGTTTGCGCTGTACACTTGGTAACTCAAAGTGGAAAAGGAACAATTACAACAGTATCATGACAGCCATAGAAATTGGGGTGCTTTGCCTATAGAAACTAAATTGATATTTAAAACATATGGAGAGCAGGTTGCAAGTCTATGATATGGATGTGAATTGTATTATACTGCAGTGAAAAAATCATAATGGTTTGAGTATTTATGAATATAATAGGAGCAGATCTCAAGTAAAAAAAAAGCAACCAACATATCATGGCTTCCCATATAATGTTTAGTTAGTTTGGTGTGTTAATTTTAGTTGATGTTTCGCAGAACTGTGCGAAACTGTTTTTCAATCCTTGTAACATAATTTTTTTTATGCTAGGTGTTCTGATTCTTGTTTTTTTAGATTGTTATGAACGGTGATGTGTATGTATTATTGATTGTGAATATCTATACAGACTCTGGTGTTCATTCTGTTTAGTAGATGCTTTGTTTATACTCCAGCATGTATGATGGTTTGCCTCATTGTTTGAATACGATAATTTACTCTCAATTACAAATGTTGTAATATACCTCAGCGTGTATAATAGACATTAGCGTGTATAATAGACATTAGCGTGTATAATAGACATTAGCGTGTATAATAGACATTAGCGAGTATAATAGACATTGGCGTGTATAATAGACATTAGCGTGTATAATATACATGAGTGTGTATTATAGACATTAGCGTGTATAATAGAAATTAGCGTGTATAATCGATATTAGCGTGTATAATAGACATTAGCGTGTATGCTAGACATTAGCGTGTATAACAGACATAAGCGTCTATAACTCTTTGAATTTCAATCGCTCCGACCATTAAATGAACTCTTTGGTCACCTGTTTTTTGCAAAAAAGTTCAATTTTCAAAAATTTATTAAAATTTATCTATACATGATATGGCAACAAATTTGAGCACTTGTGAATCAGCATTTTCTCTTCTCTGAGGAAAATCAATAACATACTGATTCCACCTGTCTAAACTATTTTTATTAGTTTTTGAGTTCGGAGAGCGTTTTTTAGTAATGACCTAAACAGATCAACCAGTTACAAAAAAGATAACACACTGAACGTAAAACTGATAGCACAGCTGGAAAGAAGACAAAATTCTGATAGAGTAGCAAAATTTGAAGCAAAAATATGCAAAAAAAGTGTTAGAACACCGCAACAACAATCTAACACTGGCTGCACAGATTACCGAAAATTTCAGAATTTTTTTTTTTTAATTAATCATTATTTTTATTACAAGCAAAAATTAAGCCCTCATTGGTGCACAAATTAACTAGAAACATTTATAGCTACATTTTGATGTAAAGAACGACATCAATCCACAACTTTACAAAAATAATAAAAAAGAAAGTTGAAATTAATTATTTATTATCAATGCCGTACCTAAATAATTAATTACTAGCTTATCAACCTTCAATTCCATCATCAGAGAGCTCAAACAAGCAGAGATATTATTAAACTAACTAATTCAGAAGAAGAAAACAAAGTGCTTGCTCCTTTCCAGAAAAAAATTCCCCTTCAATATGAAAAAAATTCTGAAATTGAAAACAGGAAGTGATGGGTAAGGGATATTTGGAACTGTTTCCGTTTAGAAAATCGTAGAGTCTTCAAACAAAAACCAGAAAATAGGCAATTTTCTGTTCTACACGATTGTATAAAAATTATTTATGTCAGTTTACACAAACCTCTGCAATAAGTTCAAAAATCCGGACAAAATAAATCACGAGCATTGCTCTATGAAGGACTTTTGGTCACATAACTCCAATCACGAGCATTGCTCTATAGAAGACTTTGATGAGACAACAGACATTAGCGTGTATAATAGACATTAGCGAGTACAATGGACATTAGCGTGTATAATAGACATCAGCATGTATAATAGACATTAGCGTGTATATTAGACAATAGCGTCTATAATAGTTAAAATGGATAATATACTTAATGGCAATAAGCAATGCAATACATAGTACCTGTGTAAAATAGAAAAACTGTATAACCATTCCAAATCAGATTAAAAAGGTATCCGATCGATAGCAATGTGTATAGTAATGTAGCAGATTTTGACGTCCACTACCTTCCGGGTTGTGCTGGCAGACGCGCCGTCTGTGCAGCCACAACAAGGCAGTCAGCCTCTTTAGGCCTGACAAGTAACAGTCTACCTCAACCCAGAGATGACCCTGTACCGAATCGGTACAAACACAGTGTTGGAAAGCGAGTGGCTGACTTTAACAACAGTAGCAAGGAGCCCTCGGCTCAGACATACACAGCATAGTAGTGTGTAAATAACCCATTTATTCATCACAGAATAACAGGTAATGCTGGCAATTCAGGACAAGAGAACACACTCTTGCCATATCAGTAAGTGCAATGAGTATGGGCAAACTTCTCCCTTTTATAGGCAGAGTTGTGGAAAATTACCAGCCATGCACAGGAAGCATGGCAGGAATTTATATGATGTATAGCAAACAGCATTGTCCAATAGGATAAGCTAGACAAGTTAAAGAGCACTGGCACCCATAGGTAAGGTTTGGAATCCATAAGCAACTTGGCCAGTGATTGGTTGGTATAGTTCTTGGGCGTTACACGGCCTTGGGTCCACTTTCCTCTACATCCAAGGGTAGATAGCATTGGGAGATGGCATCTGGAAACTCTTGTGTTATATTTCATCACCCTGGCCATGGCGGCCATCTTGTTGCCGACCCGGAATAGCAACCCAGGGTTGGTATAGTGAATACTTAGTGCCGAAGTAATAATGATTACTTATAAGAGCAATATAATTGCTGTAACAGATGCTGGTCTTTGTCTGTCATAATCAAAGGAGGCATGCCTGTGGTAGCCACCAACAGGGAGACATCTACGCAGTAGTGGTCACTGTATGTAGTCAGCAAAATCCACCACAGTATATACATATAGCTTGTAAGATACTCAATAGTCTTTTGTGAATGATGCTTTGAAACGTTTATCGTTCACCAAGTTTTTCAACTCCTAGAATTTTCAATCTCATCCCAAAAATTATTTGTTACACTTCAGGTTTATGATGTTAGGAAGACTTTCCATCAATATTTCACCCTGTATATCCATATAATTGAATACTCCAAACATAGATGGTGAAGTTGTAGCAATGGTTGTTTTGTTTTCCCTGAAGTAATTTTCGTTGTATACGCAAATGTTCGTAACCGTTGCACCCGGAGTCTTAATTGCCAATGCAGTTGTAATTACCCATTGAGTTGTACTTGTCATCGGGTTTTTAGAGTTGGAGTAGAAGTCTTAGTTGCTAGAATTGTGTTGTTCGCTGGAACTTTATCTGGAGTTGAAGGTTTGGTTGGAGGCCTAAGAGGTTTTTTCTATTTCGTTTGAGATATTATAGGTTTCCATGGGTTCGAATTTCTAGCTTTGCTGCGGCAACTTCTCACAACACAATCTGTCATGCATGTGAGACCGTGGAACCAACTCTTTTTAAGTTCATTTAAAGTAAGTGAGATGAATTGAATGGATAATTAGTCATTGGTGATGTAGTGTAGTGTTTTTCTATCGTTAGTTACACCACCGACACAGCGGCTTCCATGTACTCATTGATTATGCTAATAATGTCCAGACAATCGACAAGAGTGTTCCTTGTTAATAACAATATTTTATTACCAACATTCTATTTAGCAAGATACAAGTAAAAAGGTTACTCCATCATTACTGCAAGCCATGCACAATAACTCCACAGTAATCCACAATAACTTCTGCCCTCCTGATCTCCAACAATTCCTTTTATTAGGAGAGACCAGGAAGGCACACTCCCTTATTAGGGTAAACCAATACAATAGTTTCTTACAAGTTATTAACAAATCACCCTAATGAATACATAAATAAGCAGTAAATAAGGTTGATTGTCTTAGTAGCTCCAAGGCTCCTCCTCTTTAAGCTTGATTCCCACTTTGATGCTCCTTTTCTTGTATAACTCCATTAGGCTGTTTAGGTTCCTTGTTTACTCATGCTTATCCTTTGGCGGCCATATATGCCCGGCTAACCTCCGAATGGCGACCATATATGACCG